>VYZR01089178.1:24546-62415 GCA_013400675.1 Oxylabes madagascariensis
AAAAAAAAAAAAAAAGGCAGTTAGATTTCCCAGCACTTCTACTCTTGGTCAGAAATAACTGCAAGATCACAGAGGGGACAGGCCTGTACAGCAGAGCCCTAGGTGAAGAATATTTCTTTTGATATAGTTTCTACAATACACAAGAGCTGGTGGTTATGTGGAGAATATGAAACATTCTGTGCACGTTCCAGTCCCTTGCTCTCAGCTGTGCACACAACCATGCTCCCAGACCCAGCCTTGACTCACAAACCCAATGATCTGCTCCCTGTAAAGACAGAGGCAGTTTGCTCCTTAGCCACCAGCAGCAGTTAAAGCATCTCTCTTCTCCTTGGTGCCTTGGGACTGCCCTCTAATGCAGACAGTGTGAAAGAGATAATTTTTCTCATGGTGCTCTTAAAAAAGCTATGGCTTCTCTATCAGATGAAGAACCACTCAAAAAAACAAAGACTAAGAAATTATTATGATACACATTTTATGGAAAGTCTAGAATGATTCAGGGAGGACTATAAATTTAGAAGAATGATTCTTTCAATTAACATAAAATATTTCAGCAGGGCATCATCTCAGATTCATATTCTAAAGCTTCACAACTGCCTTAAAAATGTAAAAATCCAAAACAATTTTATTATATTCCTGATAAAGAAAAGTAATGAATTAAGTCTTTGATGTTTTTTCTTGTGCTGGCTTTCCACCTGCCTATGGGCATGATCCTGTGAGCCATCAGGAGCCTCTCAAGTCTCCTGCAGCACTTAAAAGCCAAGGCAGCTTATCCTTCTCCTTCCTGAAGTCAAAGCATGGGAGTCCTCCTCTTCATCATTTTTGTGGTGCAGCTGACGGACAGGCACTCCAAAGACCTAAAGCCATGTCCCGTGGATATCTAGGACACTCATGACAATTGTCAATCCCTATGTTCCTTACCGTAAATGCTAGAGACATGGTTTAATTATTCAGCTATTTAAGATACAAAATCTTCAAGCCACAGACCACACTGCACAGGAGCATCTCTGCTGGTCTAAACCAGTCTCCTCTTTCAACATCTGCAATTCCTGCAAAGAACCCTTTTACCTTTCTTCACCATTATGAACATAGAAATTAAAGGCACATAAATTGACCTTTCCTTCTGTATGTGTGACCCATGCTACTCCAAATCAGAGAGACACAAATTAATTAATTAATTAACAAATTAATTCTTCAAGACACACAGAGTGCATATATGCTTTTATGCTTGTATATATGAAATTCCAATAAATACATATGGAACAACAGTAGAATTTGATCCCATCTCCTGACTGGCAACACCCTGCCAGACAAGGACACATCTATGGGGTTGTAATTTAATTTCACTTTCCTACATACTTTGACCTGTTAGAAAACCAGGCTCCTATAATATATAACACATCAAACTGCAGTCGAATTTTTCATGATTTTACTCTCGCACTCATGGAAAATTACCTTTGGTTGCCGTATTGACTTAAGTTAACTTCTAAGAAATTGAGGAGTTTGTTCTGAATTACTCTCTTTTCCCAGTGGTATTGCTTTTACCCATAGAGGGCCCAGCATTTTTAAGATTTACCTTAAATTTCCCTATCCCTATTACAGGCAATGATGAAGGAAATGGTGCCGAAGAACTTTCACTGCCACAAAAGCAGGATCCTGTTGAAGAAATGGACAAATCACTCTTATTCGTCTGCACCAGGTTGGCTCTTTTCTGCAACAAAAGGTTTTAGTCCTCATAAGACAAAGTAAATTCATTTTAGCTCTGTGTAATATTAACCATAAAGTTCAGACAAAAAAACCCTGAAAAAATCAAACAGAAAAAAAAACCTGTTTCTCAAGGTGATGGGTTTGCTAAGGACTGGTCTCACTTGCTCAACATCACCACAGATGTGGGGATTTTTCCACTAGAAAATTCATCTTTCCCACAGGAGTTCATATTCCTGTGCCATATGCAGTGATGATTAACTAGTTAGATGGGAAATACTTTTGAGATGAGAGACTGTAAGAGAGCTACCCCTGAATACTTTACATGGCTGGGGCACTCAGCTGAAAGCTTGTCATAACAGTTACATAGAAAGACCGAATTTAAATCAAAGCTTTAAAACAGCTTAATGGTTGCATGACTATTTAGTGTGCCTCTGTTGTTATTCTTTGTTTAAGGCTGTCCTGGTTTGAAAGACAGCTGTCTGCAAGGGAGGGGCAGGACCTCCCTAGCAATGCGGAATTCAAATCCCCTCCCTCCAAGTTATTATCATTTAGAAAATTAAAGGGGTTTTCAGGCAGAGGTATGGGGATAGGAATAACAGTTCTTTACTAGTACATATAAACAAGGCAAACAAACAACAACTACAGCGTTAATGATAAACAAAACCAGGGACCTCAAGGGGCTTTGCTTCACAAAGCCCAGGGCAGTCTGATCTCAGTGCAGGGCTCTGAGAGCACCAAGTTGGAACGGTGGAAGATCCCGGGCTGGTGGATGAGATGTATCAGAAGCTCTGCCAGTGGTAGCTGCAAGGGCAAGGATGTCCCAGGCTGGTGGATGAGATGTATCAGAAGCTGTTGGTGGTAGCTGGAATGGTGGGAAATCCCAGGCTGGTGGATGAGATGTATCAGAAACTCTGTCAGTGGTAGCTGGAATGGCAGGGATGTCCCAGCAGGGCAGAGGGATGTGGGGTGCAGCGCAGCAAAAATCCCCGAAGAAGGGCTGGAGAAGCAGAGGTGGGACAGGGCAGGCCCAGCTCCAGCAGGGCAGGAGGAGGCGAGCTCAGAGTTCCTGGGCACACGAGCAGATGATGGGAGATTTCTCAGGACCGGACCCGGTGGGACAGTGAACTCCTCCCACAGCAAATAGCAGTGGCTTGACTGTCCTCTCTCCAATGCCGAGAGCAAGAGAGCGGAGCTGTCCCCAGCCCCATCCTTTACCTGCCCCCAAATCTCTCGTATCTTTTTTCCTCAGACAGAAAAACTCTCAGAGAGCAAAAAAAGGATGTAGCTCTGTGCTACACTCTCCTTTGGCCAGTTCTTTGTTTTTGCCAAGCACCCACAAGTACACAGCAGTTAGCCCCCTAGCAACTTACAGGGAAAAATTCTGTAAGTAAAAAAGAAACAAATCTAACCCCCAACAAAGGCCTAAACCAGAAAAATTAGACTATTGTGTCTGTGTTCAGACCCTATATTCAAGAATCTTCGTGGAAAATCATCTCAACTGTAAATCTATATAGGATTGAGATAGGAAAAACAAAAAAGCATGATTTCAGCTCTTTCATGCCTTAGATGTTACCCAAGAATTTTGAAGTAGATATCAGACTTGGATGCAGAACGTCACCATCCAGTACCAAAAACAGTTATACATATACTCACAGCTGTTTTCATTTTGCTATATTTTTTTACAGCATTACAGGACTTGATTAAATATTTGATTTCACATGGAGCAAAATCTGGGCTGTATAAAAAAAATCAGTGGAGGTTTTACTATTGACCTCGTGTTGTTTCAGAAATTGCCAAATTTAATGATTTCCTCATTAACAACACACTGGCTTTGGTACCTTGAGAGTTTTGACTCCCAGGAGCCAGAGGGCCATGAGATTCTCACTTTCTGCAATGCACATGGGTGCAAATAAAGCTTAGAGTTTTGAATATTAGAGAGCTCTGAAACTAAACAAATGAACACTAAAGAACACTAATTCTGTGATCTTTCAAACAAAATATCACCACAGCCTTAAGATATGTAAGACAGTCTCATGACAGCTCAGCGCCTGGAAATAGAGAATGTATTCAATATGTAAAAAATATTCCATTTTATATGAAAGAACTTGCAGGTTTGGATGATTTGTTTTCTTCATAAATAACCATGTTTTGATATCCCATTTGCATGAAGGTTTGTAAACAAGACCAGTAGGTGATTAAAAAAACACAGCAAGAGACAATTTGGGGAATTTAATTTGAAGACTATTTTGCAAGTAATACTCCACACTTTTTCTCCAGCTCTGCTCAGCAATCTGTAAGCAGATTATAAAGTTCCCAGAAATCTGATGGTAGACAGTAACTCAACAAGTGAATGGAACTGATGCTAATCTTAAACTTGGTGCTTTTACTCTACCTCCAGGAGGAGAATATAAATCCTTTGGAGATGTTTTCCTCCAGTTTTGTGAAAGCAGAACTTCTGCAGCACAAGAGAAGGACCTCTTGGAGACATGTTTATTCATTTAGGGGAAAGGTCTGCTGTCTG
The DNA here is from genome assembly GCA_013400675.1 of Oxylabes madagascariensis. Lineage (NCBI taxonomy): Eukaryota > Metazoa > Chordata > Aves > Passeriformes > Timaliidae > Oxylabes > Oxylabes madagascariensis. The sequence goes on from VYZR01089178.1 coordinate 28,772, forward strand.
TAGGAACAAAGCCATCATTCTCATACATATTGACAGAGTGTTAGGCACAGCCATGGCTGGAGGTGGCTTTTCTGCTTCTCTTGGTCACGTGCTATGTATCACTGATCTGGAATGATGCTGAAAATCTTTTTTGTTGATAATATTAATAATAAAAAAAAAGCTGTGAGCAAGTAGGATTTCTGAAATACTTATTTATGTGTTAGTGAGACTACGGCAGAAAGAGCAGCCCCTCATAAATATACCAATATTCATTCAATAACGTCAATAACAATGACTTCATTCAATAGGATTCTGAGCCCCCCTCTGTATCAAACCTCAGGAAAAAAACATAAAACAGTCAAAGCAGAATCCATCATTCCATTTAAATTGCTTTCTCAGTAGATTAATGATTCTATAACAGAAAAGATCATATTTAGTAAAGCATTCCTAACCCTATTAGTCCAGGAAACATCCCTGATATCTTACCAGATAAGAAGAGAAATCTGAACTAAACTGGCCTTTGCAGCTTTTGGATTCTTGGAAATGTGAAGAAGGGAACTGGTACACTGAGCCTTTCTTTTGTGGAGTCCCACAGGCAAATGAGAAAAGTTATAGGATGGCCTAAATAAAATGCATGAGCACTGCTGGTGCCTAATAAAATACCAAACATGCAAATACTATTGATACATGGCAGCATTAAATTGCAAACACATGCCACAGTAAAGGGCACGCAACCACTAATAAATGTAAACTATTAACCAGCTCTTCAATAAAAAAAGCAATAAATCATGCCAGGACTCACTGTGAGTGCTGCAGAGCATACCAGCAACTGCTGAGGGAGATATTTTTACAGGCTTCTACCTTAAGCCTGATTTTTATCCTTTTCATGGTTCTTTTGCATTGTCCTGCCTACATGTAGGGTCTTGAAGCAGGAATCAGGAGCTTCACTCCTGCTCTTATAGTATACATATTTTCATAAAACTGTTTTAACCATTCAGTCTCAAAATACTTTGAAAATCTTTATCTCCTAAATGCAACAGCAAACTGCATGAAAAAAACAGTTTCCCAGTCACTGGACAGACCCCAAAGCGGGTCAGCAGCAGAGCAGTTTGCCAGCACTTCACTCTCCAGAAAAGCCCCGTTTGCAACCCTGCCAGCTGTGGAGCCGGTGATGGGAATTGAGGGTTTGCTCCTGCCATTACTGAAGTCAAAGACACCTTTTTCTTGTGAGCAGTGGGGCTCACAACACCTTGGCATGGGAAAAACGCAGATACTCTTTAGACAGGGGACTGAGGCAACTGAGAAGGAAAGCTGGGGTGGAAACAAAGAACTGCAGTCAAAAAATACTTGTGAACAATGGGGCTACATTTTCACACAGAGCTCAGCAGTGAGTTTAATTAAACACTACACATATTTACTTACTGAAAAACCCTGTTTCATTAACATAAACAGATAGGGGATCATCAGTGCATGACAACCCATAGGGCACCAGGGGAAATCTGTTTTGAATTTTGTACATCAATCAAGTGATTCATATACATGGCACTTGCAACTGAAGACTGCCTGAATGGAGTCTAGTGATTTTTACACCAGGGTACACCACTAAAAACCTCTCATTAATAGATAATCAGCTTCTACTGATCAACTCCTCGGCTGCATTCCAAAGCATCTGTTTTGCTCGTTTTGTGATTTAGAGATGCTAAGTACGATAAAAGCAGTTCTGTGTTATTTCTTTACTCATTAACCTTATTATACTATTTTACCCTCAGCAGTGATTTTTTTAAAAAGAAAGTTGATAAAAAGCAAGTGAAAAATACATTAGCCCACTAAATGGCCCATTATTTCATTATGTATGTGCTAACAATGTAAGAGACGTTCTAAGTAAATAGTATATTTTAAAGAAAAAACTTCTGAGAATAATTACTTTTTTAGCTGAACTGTTTATCAATAGACTTTTAGACTTCAAGATTTCTTTTCCTACTAATGTTGTACGGTGAAATGAATGCAAAATTAGTATGTGAAAAATGGCTTAGAGGAACAACCTTTTTTATTCAAGCTATGTAAAATGTGTATAATTTGCTCTTCAGACTGATATTCCAAAGGTTGCTTCAGGCCTTTTTTTCCCACTGCATGGCAATACAAAATGCAGGGATTTTTCAAACGGTGCTATCTATGTCTGTTACCATATGGTGGTTTCCAGCTTTGTTTTACATTACTGCACCTGAAGCTATTTATGGTCAGAACACTCACGTAGCAGCTATATGTTGTTTATATATTTCAATTTGCAGGTAATGTAGCCAAGGGCTAATCACACATAGATCAGATTTGCTGCTAGTGTTTTCTGATGTCTTATTTTCAGACCCTATTAAACCTGACAAAATGATAGGTGGAAAGCGAGAGAAGACTAAATAAATAAAGCAACAGTAAGGTTTGAGGGGAAACAAGGCTCTCAGACCAGTTTGCTGTAGCTTTAATTTGTTTCTTTGAAAATCGTAGCTACTAAACTCCTAACATACAGCTGGCATCCAAATTAAACCCCTAAAGGTATCACATGCAAGGCTCAGAAAAGCACACACTTCTCTCTGCCTGCTTTTTATTTTTCAGGTCGCTTTAGCTCTGTAGGCAACAAGCACCAGAAAGTTTTTTGCTCCAGAAGATCTGCAAAGCTGAGCAGCCATCCAGGCTCTCCAGGGTATGCAGATGACATGGTGCTGTCAGTGCTCTGGTTTGCTGGTACCCCACAGCCCCCTCCTGACCAAGCTGTGGTCCTTGGCCCATTTCCCAGGATGTTGGCCCAAATGGCAGCTTGCCTCTCTGAGCTGCCATATTCTAAATATGTTTGACCTTGCTCTGAGGAAAGGTGTCCAGAGCCAACTCATGCTGGTAGGAGTTCAGACTGGCTTTACTCCATCCTCACATAATTCTGCTCACATAGATGAGAAGATATATGGGAGCTGGATCCCTCTCCAATAATACCTTCTGGAATCATAAACTTGTTCCTCACTATTTCCCTGTGTATCAGAGCATGTCTTATGTCACACCTTATTATCACCATCACCCTGAAACATTTATATTTCAAGCTGCTGAAACTCCTCTCCTTAGAATCTCACAAATTCCATTTAGTGAAGTGCTGCCTATACTCAGTAAAGCCACCTTACTGACAGAGCAGTTCTGTAAGCACGAAAGGTTTAACACAGGCTTTAAAACAGACAAATGTGGGTAAACGAAAAATTTAAATAGACCCATTTCAGCAACAGACACAGAACAAATTACACCGCAATGTCGCTGGCTCAGAGGAGCATCCATAACTATGAGACTTTCAGGAAATGTAGCTGGAACATGACCCTCTTATTTTCTATCACTTACACTTTCTGTGAAGCGGGTGTGACATCAGCAATTCCACTTGGGTTTTCTTTGTTACTGGTGGTTATTGACGAACACATGCAAATTCAAAGAGTCCTGGATTTTGATACAGCTTTATTTGTTTGTGTTTGGGCTATGCTGAGTAAAAGTGTGCTGCAGCCTGGAGCGGGGGCTGCTGTCTTCAGCCTTCCTCAAGGTCCTCAAAGTGGAACCCTGAAAATTTGTGTTTTCCAGCTCCTGTGATCTTGGAGATGCTTCTGGACTGCAGCTTCTTGGGGTTTTTTATGGGTTTGGCCTGAGTTATTTTGAATTCCAAGAGAGATATGTTCTGAAAATGAAATTATCATTAGTGAGGTTTATTAGCACTCGAGCTAAAGACTTTCTGCTTGTTAGTTTAAACAGTAATCTGAAGGTAGTTAAAACATCTCTTACCTATTAGTCAAATTCAGGTACAAACCAGTTGTCAAAAACGTCCTCTCTGTGCATCATTTCACACTCTGAGTCTAGTCTTCACAACAATTCATGAACTAGGTCTATGTAAGTGAATTAATTTACTGCTTTTTGCAACCGAATCTCTTCCCAGGCAGAAAATCATATTTTTTAAAATTTATTTACTTAGTTATCGATAAGAAAAATAATTTTTGTCAGCATAAACAGAGGCTTTGTATGCAAAAAAAAAAAAAATTAACTGCTACCCAATTTCTTTTCTTCACAGAGGAAGGGAGATATCTGTACGTTTGCAATGTCACAGACTACTTTTTGGTTCAAGCTGTGATTTATGTTCCAGAGTCTGGGTAGAGAAAACTGCAAAATTTTATCACAAAATATAACCCAAGTATCCCAAAGCAAGCTCCATTGCTTTGATCACTGTTAATGAGCTAAACATCCTGGACAGTTTTGCTGGCTTAGCTTCATGGGATTCCATGGAGTTCTGTTCCATGGACAGAATAAAAACTAGATATCCCTCATCTGCAGGGGTATGGCATTCAGCAGGTGTGTGTGATTTTCTCCATGCATGGGATATCAGCAACGTCATTCACTGTGGGATTTCCAATGGTAAGCAGCATATGCAAAATACAGGACAAAATGTGTCAGTAACCAGTGGAATAAGATGTTAAAGAAGATGAAATTTGATCCAAGGAGGTCTTTTTACAGCACCAAAGTTAACTTGGTTTCATCCCTACCTATCTTCCCACAAAGAAAAGCGGACTTTGTCTATTTTCTGGTAGAATCCATGCCACTGCATAAACTGACCCATAAAGAGTCATCTACCCAGAAGCCAAGAACTTTAGTCCAAATGCATGGAAATCTCATTTCATCAGACTTGCAAAGTACTGAATACAGTCTCAAAGCATTGGGGGAAGGGGAATCTTCAAAAGTACCCTGTTGGAGCTTTGATGGAGAACTTCAGACTTGCAAAGATGAATGTCATTGTCTAATGACAGACCCATATGGACCCAAAGTTTCACTAGAAGTCATTTGTAGGCTCAAAACTAGCGTTTCAAAAGTGTGTGTCAAAACTCACTTTTATCAGACAAGCAAGGGGCAGTGCCAGGACCATCGGCAGGAGATTTAAAGAGCTCTGTGAGTGCAGGAACACGAGCAGGCAAACAGGGCCATGACAGGGGCACTTTCCACACCAAGAAGGACACAGCCACACCCCAGGCTGCTGGTGGTGTGCCGGGTGTTAGGTGGGTGTGGTGTTTTGATTGGGATTTTTGGTTGGTGCAGGTTTTTTTTCCCCCACAACTTGAATTGAACCAGCTGTGTTTTACAGTCAAAAGCCATTGCTGCTGCATGCAGCAAGAGTGTGCTAACCCAAACACAGCCCCCAAGAAGAATGCAGCTGTGGTATTAGTGACAGAAAAGAATTACCTCTACACGCTGAGTCAAGCTGGAAAAGAGGAACTTTATTTATATTTTTCACATTTTATAGAACTCCAAAGGGATCCATGGATTGGAGGTGAGAGTTGCCACCTCTCTCGCCCACTGGCCAGGTCAACGGTCAGTCAACTCTCTCCTCCTCCATGAAAATATGAAAACAAACCTCTTGTTGACACTTAGAGTGTGGGAAAGATCTTGATAAGAATACAAAGCATTTTCTTCTCAGAAGGCTGCATCGGGCGACACGCAGCTGCCCAGGTCAGTCGCTGCAGGGAGAGTCTGGGCCTGGTGTTAGTACTGGAGGACAGGGCTGTGTGTGGTGTCAGGTGAACCATCTGCTCTGTCTAGTGGCAGAGCTTAAGGAAGAAATGGAAAGGCTAGGGGGTATTAGGGAGAGTGAAAGAGAAATAGAGTGGTGGAGTTACACGAATGAACACAGCATGGTCAGCAAACAAGAGGAGCTGGGAGCCGTGGTACAGCAGGAGAGCTGTGACATCGTAGCCACCACAGAAACGTGGTGGGATGACTCGCATGACTGGAGTGCCCCAGTGGGTGCCTTCCTGCTCCTCAGAAGAGACAGGCTAGGTGGGAGAGGTGGAGGGGTGGCTCTGTACATTAGGGAGTTTCTTGAGCTGCTGGAGTGTGTCCAGAGAAGAGTAACAAGGCTGGTGAAGAATCTGGAGCACAAGTCCTGTGAGGGGCAGCTGAGGGAGCTGGGGGTGTTTTGCCTGGAGAAAAGGGGGCTCAGGGGAGCCCTATCGCCCTCTACAGCTCCCTGAAAGGAGGCTGTAGCCTGGTGGGGTCGGTCTCTTCTCCCAGGAAACAGTGACAGGACAAGAGGACATGGCCTCAAACTGCACCAGGGGTGGTTCAGGTTGGGCATCAGAAGGAATTTATTCACAGAAAGGGTGAGTGGGCATTGGAATGGGCTGCCCAGGGAGGTGGTGGAGTCATTGTCCCTGGGGGTGTTTAAGGGAAGACTGGATGTGGTACTCAGGGCCATGGCCTTGTTGACATGGTGGTGTTAGGCCGTAGGTTGGACTCAATGATCTCAAAGGTCTTTTCCAACCTAGTTGATTCTGTGACTCTGAGATGTAAGTTCTTAAATCACCTACACAATTGCAATTATTTTATTTGCAATGGAATAAAAAAATTAACAAAAAAAAAAAAANCAGCAGTGTGCCCAGGTGGCCAAGAAGGCCAATGCCACCCTGGCCTGGATCAGGAATGGTGTGGGGAGCAGGAGCAGGGAGGTCTTTCTTCCCCTGTACTTGGAACCTTGAGTGCTGTGTCCATCTCAGGGCCCCTCAATTTAGGAAAGATGTTTGGATGATGAAGTGTGTCCAGAGAAGGGCAACAAGGCTGGTGAAGGGTCTGGGACATAGATCTATCAGGGATCTGGGGGTGTTTTGCCTGGAGAAAAGGAGACTTGGGGGAACCCTATCACGCTCTGCAGCTCTCTGAAAGGAGGCTGTAGCCTGGTGGGGTCGGTCTCTTCTCCCAGGCAACAGTGACAGGAAAAAAGGACACAGTCTTCACCTGCACCAGGGGAGGTTCAGGTTGGACATCAGGAAGAAGTTCTTCACAGAAAGGGTGAGTGGGCATTGGAATGGGCTGCCCAGGGAGGTGGTGGAGTCATTGTCCCTGGGGGTGTTTAAGGGAAGACTGGATGTGGTACTCAGGGCCATGGCCTTGTTGACATGGTGGTGTTAGGCCGTAGGTTGGACTCAATGATCTCAAAGGTCTTTTCCAACCTAGTTGATTCTGTGACTCTGAGATGTAAGTTCTTAAATCACCTACACAATTGCAATTATTTTATTTGCAATGGAATAAAAAAATTAACAAAAAAAAAAAANGCATGACTGGAGTGCCCCAGTGGGTGCCTTCCTGCTCCTCAGAAGAGACAGGCTAGGTGGGAGAGGTGGAGGGGTGGCTCTGTACATTAGGGAGTTTCTTGAGCTGCTGGAGTGTGTCCAGAGAAGAGTAACAAGGCTGGTGAAGAATCTGGAGCACAAGTCCTGTGAGGGGCAGCTGAGGGAGCTGGGGGTGTTTTGCCTGGAGAAAAGGGGGCTCAGGGGAGCCCTATCGCCCTCTACAGCTCCCTGAAAGGAGGCTGTAGCCTGGTGGGGTCGGTCTCTTCTCCCAGGAAACAGTGACAGGACAAGAGGACATGGCCTCAAACTGCACCAGGGGTGGTTCAGGTTGGGCATCAGAAGGAATTTATTCACAGAAAGGGTGAGTGGGCATTGGAATGGGCTGCCCAGGGAGGTGGTGGAGTCATTGTCCCTGGGGGTGTTTAAGGGAAGACTGGATGTGGTACTCAGGGCCATGGCCTTGTTGACATGGTGGTGTTAGGCCGTAGGTTGGACTCAATGATCTCAAAGGTCTTTTCCAACCTAGTTNCAACCAGGAGTCAAGAAAATTGGCTTCTTTTAAAGTCTTACTCTATTAAAGTCTCATTTCAGTTCTGACTATGACCAGGAAGGCTTTATGCTCTGCATTTTTCCAAAACACTGAAATATATACAAACTCTCCCTGAGACATTCTTTGATTCTACTGATTTTTAGAGTAAGAGTAAAAAGCTCTCTTAGCTTCTCTGACATCTGATAGGCTAATTGAAATTATTATAAGCACAGTTAAAATTAACTAATTGGTCTACACCTGATCTTTAAAGGCATGGCACAGTGGGCAGCCAGGCAGAGCAACACAGTCAGTGTTCCAACAGTGTCAGCCTTAATCAGCATCCAGGCAGCTCAACTCTCTGGGGGATTACCTAGACACCTAGACACTCATTATCCCTTTCCTAAGGAAAATACCACATTCTCAGATCAATAAGAATATTTGATTGAACTATAAATACGCCAAATGGAAAAATCAGCTTCAAAGAATCATGTCTCCGCATCAGTAATATCTCTCCAGAAAGTCTTCTTCGTTTCAACCAGATTTCTTGGTGTGGTTTGAAATGTCACATTTTCTTCCTGTTCATGTGTTTCATGCTCATCAGACAGATGTGATACTAATTGCAATGGTTTCTGTCACGTTCTCTACCCCTATTTTTTCTAGGACCATGCTTCTTTCGTTTTAAATGGCTGCAGGAAGTAAATGGCACACTGACCCTCTATAGTGTTGCTCTTCTAGTAATACATCCATTATTTACTGCCTTAATTTTTAAAGCATTATTTCTTTTGTCAGACCTTTTTTATATCAACAATGTAAAAAAATATTTGCAGCGCAGTTAAGAGGAAGGCCCATGGGTGAAACCTCTGCAGTTTTACTGTGCATTTCTCTTCCTTTTCCTGACATTTTAACCTGACAGTGGGAGCTTCCAGCACAGCTGGAGTGGGGATCTAGACCTGGCCTTGGCCCCATATCATTATGCCCCACATTTTCAGCAGTAATGTTCATTATGCCTTAGCATATTTCATTTCATCATGATAAAACCCTAAGCTTACTTAACTTTGAAGATTAAAAGAATTTTTAAAATAAATAAATAAACAATACATAATGCATTCCAAAGAATGTTTCCCTCCTTGATTCATGTATTGGGTATAAAACCCAATCAGTATTGTTTAAATGCCACCCCAATAAATCAGAGATCATAATTTCATTTTTGTAGAAGAGATGTACAATTAAATGAGCGCCCATTTTGATCATTAGCTGCCCTCATCTGATACCATTCATTGCTTTGCTTTCCTTCAGGCATGTCACAATGTACATTGACCTGACCATCTTTTCCTTCACCCCCAGCATGCCTGTGCAGTCCATATGTCAGGAAGGAGGAATCCAGTGATAGGCGATTGTCAGTGATGGCACTGGGCACCTCATCTGCCACTGAGTGATCAGGAGCTGAGAAACACAAGGTGAGATGCAGATGAAATTAAGATGTTGATACTGTTGTTCAATTCAGCTGGCCAGGCACAGAGGTATAAAGCTATAAGGTTATGGTTAGGCTGCCTGAGCTACCTGCATGGGGCTGGTAGATATGGCAAGAAACCCATGGGAGACCTGTCCTCTGAGAGTCATAGATGAAGACCAGGCAGAGCAATACAGAATGTTTCAAATTGTATGAAACAGTTATCAATGGAGAACAAAATTAAAGTCATCCTCACAAAACAGCATGCAGCAGTTTAACTGAGACTCAGCCTGGTTGCCCAACCTAGGTGTCCAGAGCTCTTTGACATGTTTTTGGTCATTTGAGGAAGCCCTAAGGGCCTAGCAAATATGGCTTGAGCTGGCTCTTGGACACCTATTTCTATCTCACCCACTGGATTGAGTTTGTGCTGCTTCCTGAAGAGTGCACTGAATGCTCTGTTAACTGTATTGATTAGATTGTCATGAGTTTTTGTCTCTATCATTTGTTTTTAAAGTCCTTTCTACATACTCAGTAACATTCACATTCCAGTTGACCTTTTGATCCTCCTCATATTTTTAGAGAAGGTTTATAATTAGACAAAATAAAAATCTCTTATCTTTGCCCTGCTTAGTCCATATATTATGCAGCAGAAATAAGACCCAGTCAGTATTGTTTAAGTGCCACTGGAGTAAATCAAATAGCATCGTTTTCTTTTTAGAGAATCACTGCACAATTAAATAAGGGGCATGTGATTACTTAAAAGTGACATCTATGTAAAAAGAAGTGATTTAAGTTAAGCCTTATTGCAAATCCATTGTGCTCATTGCCAAGTAGTTTAGATATTCCACAAAAGCTTGAAATATGGAAAAGTGTTACCTGCAGGAACTGCTCTTTTAAAACATCCCCATGAGCTCCCAACCCTCATTTATCAAAAGCTGGCAACTAAGCAATTGTAGTGGTAGTGCTCATTGCAGTAAAATTACCAGCACACATAAACAGAGGAAGCTGCTGGGCAGTATCAAAAGAGTCTCCCCCAGGTCACTTTGGCACTTTTCCTTAAGGTTTAAATATTGTTAGCACTTTGACCAAAGCAGTCAGTAAGTAAATAGGAACTTGTGGGAATATTTCCTTTTAAAGGGAAGTCTGATATGAAATAAGTTATAGTTTTTGATGTAACCTTATTTCTTTGCAATGGACCAACAAAGCTCTGTCTTCTGAATAGGCAAAGCCAAATTACAGCACACAAGTCTCTCACTCACAATTTCCAAACCTACTTTTTCAGTGTGTTACATTCCCTAAAAGCCCTTCCTTGCTGTTTTTCCTCAGGGATACACTCACAGCTGTTTCTCTATTTTTCTGCTGATTTTCTCCTGTCTTCCTTCCACACATTCAATTTGTCAAACAATTTCATAGCCTCTGAATTCATACCCAGTGTCAGGAACCTCTTTCCCATTCTCACTATTGCTTTACTATCACTGGGTGCCACCATTCCTGCAGCAGTGACTTTTCTTACTTTTTATTAACATTGCAGTACTCAAACTTCTCATGGCTCCCTTCACTCATCTTCAGTGAAGGCTGAAATAGACTTGACATCTTTAAATATATCTGTAATGGTCTTGTGATGCAGGTGCAAACTCCTTTCAATACAGCACAATTTAGGAATTGCATCACTAGGAAATTTCATGGATATTGGTTATACCCATCTTCCCACTCGAGCCCCAACATTAATAGTCAACGTTGTATTAATTATAATCATGCAAGCAATCATAGACACATGCACACACAAATGTTGTTGCAGAGTAGATCAAAAATCAGATATAGTCGCAAAAATATTTTTCACTCATGCATATCCAAGAAACTATTTTTTGAAGACACAAAGAAACGCGATGATTCATAGGCCAAACCCTCAGGTTTTTACTCTATTTTAAGGCAATACTGCTCGAAACTGAAGGAGACAGAAATTTGCAGCAGGATTAATGAAGGACTTCAGATATACTGTAACCACTACAAATATACACTTCTGGAATAAATCAGATTTACAATAGTGTTGAAAACATTCATAATTTGAAAAGGTAGGAATAGAATTTTGAAAAAAATGAGCTTATTTTTATCCTTGACAGAGTTTTAGACCTATCCCAGGATATTGCCATCTAATGGTGTCTAAAATTGGATAAGGAATAGCCATTAGAGAGCAGGCCAGGCTGCAGCTAGAACAGATCCATGGAGTTAACGCCTATGTAGGATTCTTGTCTCAGATTTTTCATTTGCACCTAAAATCTTGCTTATTTCAGCAACAAACCACTTCATAACACCCTATCCCAGCCTAGCAGCATGCAGGTAAGGAAGGCATCTCTTGTTCTTGCATCTGTTTCACACAGCTTCCTACCAGGCTCTATCTCAGGCAGTAAAAACCTTCTGCAGGCAATAGTGCTCAGATCACAGTTTTTGTATATCTAAAATGAACAAATTCTACTGAACCTTTACAGCCTTAATGACATTCTGGTAACAAATAGTTTGGATACCATAGCCATAATATATGGTGGCTTAGTAGCAAACAAGAGAACAGCAATGGTTCAGCTTCCAAAGACTGGAGTGAACATTTGTCATTAGAAAGGTGCAGAACTCCACCTACTCCAACTAAAATATATCATCTCTCAGCCAAATGATAAAGAAGTGAAGCAGAAATTGTCTTTAGGTACAAGTGGCCAATTAAGAAAGCTTAGATGCCCATAAGTGTGGAAATATTAGTCATTATAGATCCCATTTTATGAATAAAGGCAAGCCAGGGATCCCTAGGGTATCACTGAGTTGCCTTCAGGGAAAGGAAGAACTCCAGGTACTTAATACTCTTGAAAGCAAAAAGGAAACCTATGGTAGAGCACTGGTCATCCATTCTGATGCTATATTAATGTTGCCTCATTGAACACTTGGCAAGATAAAAGCATTGAGTGGTCCTGTAGAAAAAATACCCAAAGGAATCACAGAAGATTCCCCACAGATCTATCACAGCCATCAGGAGAAGTGATTTTCCACCCATTAGAAAGAATGTTTATGACACTCTCTTTACTTCAGAGAGCTGAATACTAATTTAGAACTCAGCTATGGGGAAAAAAATAATTATTGAGAGAGTGGTGAAAGGCTTTTATGAAACTAATGAATTAGCTCAAATTGGAAGAGAAGGCCAGTAAATTCAAGACTTTCTGAAAGCTCACTTATCTTCCTTGGTTAAAGTAGTAGTGACACTTTAGTACACTTAGGGCAGTCCGTATCCTGCAAGCTTCTAAACTGATGGAGCAGGCATGAAGAATTTGCTGTCTTTTTGTTAATTTTTATTATTGCTTGGGATTTGTACAAGGAGATTTTTGCACTTGATATTTTTCCCAAGATCATTCATTTTCTAAGATCCTCTACAGCATTAAAATATAATGACATTGTTTTAGTCATAGCTAGGCACAACTGGTGATAAAAGGAGTTAGTCCTGATTTAGATCACAGCGAAAAAAATAAAATTCTTTGCAAGAATATCTTTGCAAGAATCGAATAAAAATCCCACACTACTTCTTTATTTACAAAGGAAGATTCAGTTTGCTCTTGATCTCTGGTGATTTGAGCAGACTCTGCTATTTTACTACATTTCACATTTTGTAGTACTAATAACAAGAATTTTTAACATACTTCAGGGTATTTTACACTAGGGACTGTGACTTAGTTTTGAAAAAAGCACGGTGTGACAGAATTCTGTGTTTGCTTTTTCTCACAATTTCCAGATCTAACACACCAACATTATAAATATTGTAGAGCTCTACATGCAAACTCTACTTGGAATCTCAGAGCTCACACTAAGCTCTCCCTTTCTTGTGTATCTTTGTCAGTGGTAACGATTCAAGAGAACACGTTGCATCCTCAACAGTAAGTTTTGCCTGAAAAAGGCAAAATGGCACAGAAATTCTTGAACAAGTGGATTCCTAACAGGTAAGTCATTTCACATGGTTCTACACAACAGCCTGGGTGGGGAAAAACCTTTTCATACTGACAGTATTAGACAGGCAGAGCACCATGGCAACATGATTAAGGTGCATCCAGACTCAAACCGAGAAGATTTTTTTGTCCTGTGTCATGCAAAGGTGTCCACAAACTGAAATTTATCCAGTACTCCTGAATTACTGTGTTGCTCTGTTTCTAGGTTCCCTCTGCTTTAGAGAGGGAAATAAGATAAAAGTCTAGAAAAAAACATGGGTAATTCTGGAGAAATGCCAATAAGTAAAAAAAACCCTAAATCTAGCACCAATGAAAAGGGAAGGAATTAACACCTTAAAAGCTTCCCATTACAGTACAGTTTGTCTTTAAGGAGCTTGCTAATATTTCAGCAGTTGGGCATTTTTCTTTATTTTTGAACACTAAAATTAATAAATTGCACCCCAAAATATAATTCTATTTTAAAATCACAGAGATGTGACAAGGGACACAGAAGAGGTCTGGGGCCAAGGATAGTGTAGGGTGAATGCAGCCAATGTGCTCCAAAATCTGCTCACAGCAGTGCAGCCAAAACCAGTTCACACCATCTGGCCTGGGAGCCAGGTTTTACTCCCCGGAGAATATGCACTTAGCAGTAGAGATGTAATTTTCAGGTTACAAGGTATTCAGTCAGGTCAAGCAGATGTGATTAGAGAGGGACCAGGCAATTTAAAGGCACTTGCCTGATCCTGAGCATTACATGCTTTTAAGGAGATAGTTCACTGTCGGAGAGAAAGACTACAGTTTGGATGAAAGAATCATCATCATATAAATCTTCACTGCCTTTACTCTTTGTTCTCTGTATGACACCTTTTTGACAAACAAAGACAGCTTTGCTTCCAAGGGATTGTTCCTGTGACATGCTATTTCCTGCCCTCAGAGGGAGAGGGCCTTTGAATGCTGGTAAACCAAGCTGAAAAGTGTGAAAGTGTCATGTAATATCATTCAATTTTGGTTTAACAGGTGAAATCTCTCCCTGGCAGGTTTAAATTGAAGAGACACTAAAAGGAGTTTAAAGCACTGCTTCTCTTTAAAACCCATCTTTAACCTACACATACTGTACATAGATGAATAGGTTAGAGAGACCATTTGCAGCTCCTGAACCACAGCTCAGATCACATATTTTTACATAGCAGTTCCAGAAAGCAGAGATGAATGGGGGAAATTCTTTACAGACATGAAAATTCAGTTGAAAGTTTGAGAATGGAAGAGAATAAAGAACATGAAGAACAAAAATATTTTTTTAATCTCTGGCATAGTACTAAAGTAATAAAGGAGTAAAGCAGTCAGACAGCTCACAGACGATGTCTCTTCACTGCAGCTTGTGGTAAGGAGGAGCATGACCTTAATCAATAGTAAGGTAAAATCCATTCCTAATGTAGCAGCTATTATAAGCAACCTTTATTTGACAGATAATTCTATACCTTCGAAGGTCATCAGGCAGAAGGAAGTAACCCTGCTGGTGTTGAGGAATACAAGCTGCAGTGTGAGCTGAAGGTGGAGCCCTACGTGGTGGGAGCCCAAGGCAAGAGGCCATGAATTGCTGAGCCTTCGCACAGCAAAGGATGCAGGGACCAGTGGCTCCGGCCAGCTGAGCAGACACTCAGAGACACAGCAGGATCCGATGGTCCAGGAGGAGGGGTGACACTTTTTACAAGCTTAGACTGTGATGGGATAAAAGCCCAGAGATTCTTGTGTTCAGGATCCCTCCTGGAGCTGGAGCTGTTTCTGTGTTCCTGTGCTGTGGATAAATTGCTCTCTGGAATGAGACATCTGAGACTCTGCAATGGAAAACCCAGGGTGGAGCAAGTGAGGAAACCCGGTGACTTGCATGAGTGGGGTGTGTGTGGAGCCAAGTGGGGTCTCATGTAAAGGGGATCCCAGCAGTGAAGGGCTCCAGTGGTGGGTGTGGGACAGTCAGAGTGACTCCTGGGGGGTCCCTGTTACTGTGGGGTGACATCAAGAGGAATTTGGGGGACAGTATCTGGAGAGACCAGCATTAATCTTACTAACCTTTGACAGTCCCAGAGCTAATGACATTACCCAGTTTACTTCATCCTTTTGGACAGATCAATTTGTATTTCATACGAGAAGTCATACCAATACTGGAAAAATTCAACATTAAGAATGAATTACCCAATAACCCTTTCTCACAGTTTCTTCCTTTCTCAGAGGGGTTGCAGATAGCTGCTGACACAAATATTGCATCAGCACATACTGAAGTTTGAGAAACAGAAATGTTCTCCTTTAATATGCAAGTGATGTGATCAGTCCAATAAATAGCACAGTCTTTGTCACACTTGTCATGTTCCCAGGATGTTATCACAACTTACTGAAACTACCAGGGAAGTAAAATAAAATCTGAGGTTCCTTAAGCTTTGAGGGGCATTGAAATTCAAGAGGAGTGATAAATACAGAAGAGCTGTTCCTAGAAAAGCTTAGGGATTTATCTACGCAACTTCCATTAATATATATTTGATGGAAGTTGAGTAAGTAAATCCCTCTGCACTGTGGTGAACATTAACAAGAGGGTGCTGAAACAAATATTTATGTTTGAATAAGTTTTTCCTCCCCCAGATGCTAACTACTATGTGTATTTTCCCATGCCTTTCCAAGTCCAATAAAGTCCCCAATGTCTTCACCTCAAAGGGTCCCAATAGAACTGGGAGAGTCATTTCACTGATGCAACGTTGCCCACACTGAAGAGGCGGGCAACAACTTTTTTGTGTCTGGCAGAGAAATTTTGATCAAGCTGAGTGGGGCAATTCCAACTTTTAAAAGGTGTGTTATCCTTGTGGAATTAATAGATAATTAAATTAGATAGAAGTGAAACTTCAGATGAATAAAAAGAGCTCAGCTCAATTTTTCAAGGAATTGCCTTGAATTCCACCTTAGCAGGGCAAAATGTCCAGGCAGTATAAACCACTCTGACTCTATTGAAGTCAAAGTAATTATGCTGATCTGTACCAGTTTTAATAGAGCAGGAAGCAGGTATTAGGTAATATTGCTACCCTCAAAAGTGTATAAAGATTGGAAGAATCAAAAGCCAAAATCAGATATCCACACAGATTTTCCCAAAGCTTGAGAGCACTCTCAGCACAGCTCATATCATCCATCTCTGCTATTACACACAGAACATAAAATCTATCTAGACAGAATGACAGTGTCTATGACTTCAAGGAGATAGGCTTTTGAATTATCTGGGAAAGCCTCTGTACAGCAGCATTAAACTTAAATTTATGGATATGCCACTTAAAATCTGAATGTAGCAAGCTCATTTTTATAAACAGTGGAGGGGAGAAGATAATTCCTGTGCATAACTAAACAGCCAGCAGTGTCATTAAGCAAGCTAACTTCCTTTGCTGCTTAATGGAAAGTTGTCCATCTTCAGTCCACTTTAGAGTTTGGGCTCCAAGGACAAGTTCTAAGGTTCATAAATTCATGAATAAATTAAATTTTCCAAGACCATATTGCATACATTTTTTTAGACATACAAATGTCTGCAGTTATTTTTTTTTGTATCAGTATGGGAAAACAAAAATCCATGTGCTCCAGTCCATCAGTTCAGTTTCTATTAGGAGATGGTGTCCCATGTTTCAAAAGGCAAAAGACATCCCAGACTTGGCAGATGGATTTTAATACACCTCCAGCCTCTGGTGCCTTCTAATCTTGAAGAGTATTTGATTGGCTCAAATCCAGGATGGAAAAATAAAGCTAAATGTGTTCCAAAATGTTAGCTTTTACAATTTCATATCACTGTATTTTATTATCCCTATATAGTTTCAATCCTTTTTGGGGTAAATCTGTGTCGTTCTGGCCTCTATGCCATGGTGAAGCTGTGAGTTCAAGCATAAATTAAAAGCTGCATGAAGAAATATGTTCTTTATATAGTTTTGATTTTGCCATCTCCTTCTGTCATTGAAAGTGTCCTTGATCTGGGGTTGGCAGGAAACCAGAAAGGAAACTCCCAATCTTTGTCCTTTGCACTATAATTGCATAAAGAAACATAAAACGGAGATTCAGTTTAAAAAAGAACTTCCAAAAATATACTGTGATTTATGTGAAAACATAAAAATGCAAGGGAGAGAGATTTTTTGAAAATGGAAGTGGACTGGATTTTGTATCACTTCCTCATAACCCTTCCAAAAAACTACCTTGCAGATATCAGAACAAATAGAGCAATGACTTCTTGTCCAAAAAGGGCAGCAGAGTCTGGAGTGTTCAAACCAGGCTCAGGTGAAAAAACAATTCCACATTAAATTCCTCTGCGATTCATCCAGAAGTTCTGTAATGCCAGAGTTTTATTCAAAGTTAAAAGCCACGTTTCTATCAATTCTTCTCTATTGATTAATGATTTGCTCACTGATGTCCTGCCAGCTCCATCTGAACTTATCTATGGAAGAAAAAATAGCTGGACAGGTGTCACTGAACTCATAATTTGTCATTCAGGTGTCAGAACTGAGTGTAGCCCTGGAAGTGCACTTTGAGTTTTTCATGGATCAATATTTAAAGCCTCAAATAAAGAAAATAAGTTTCGGTGGGCAACTGATCCTGCCCAGCTACATTTGTGAACTTAATTCATTTTGGGAGTCACTGATTTCCCAGTATAGTCCTATACAAAAAGGTTCTTTAAAAGTGGCAGAATATATCTGTTGTGTTTGGATATTTAACATTTTGGTCAAGAGTCTCTCCTAGATTACTAGGGCCTGGCATGTATTCTAGCTGACCC
The DNA here is from genome assembly GCA_013400675.1 of Oxylabes madagascariensis. Lineage (NCBI taxonomy): Eukaryota > Metazoa > Chordata > Aves > Passeriformes > Timaliidae > Oxylabes > Oxylabes madagascariensis. The sequence goes on from VYZR01089178.1 coordinate 46,593, forward strand.
TGAAAAATTAATTTTCCTTGATATGAAAAACCTCTTGGAAATAGCCTATGACCTCACTTTTCATGTATCATTTCCACTGACACTAATTAGGAATTATAGTCTGTGTCCCAGAAGATTCTAATTATCCCAGTGAGGACTTGCTTTTGCTGAGTTCACATGAAAGTTTCCAGAATGGAACCCAAAGCCTGAAAGTGTCCTATCAAAGACCATATTAGAGCTCACAATCAAGTGGAAAACAGAGTTCAGGTGTTTTAACTCTTCTATTCCTTTTGCTAAACCTTACACTGGGACCATCCCCACTGGTATTTCACATGCTGCTCTTGCTTTCAGAGCCATGGGCTTTGGCAGAGTATGGCATTAATGAGCAACTTGAGATCTTTTTCATCTCAGTGATGAGGGACCAAGGCAGAGAGGTTTGGGGAAGCAGGTGCTGGGAGAAACAGCCTCTGCTCTAGAGCATGATTCACAAAAGCTCTTACCCTTGCTGAAACAAATCCCATTGAAAGCAGTGGCAACATCAGTGTGAGCAGTCAGCTCAATGCTACAACACCTAAAGGTTCTTACCTGTCTCTCAAGAAAGATGCCCTTGTTTAAGGTGTCACTTCTTCATCCCTGGTTGTTTGCTTGAAAGCCTGAGCAACCCTATCCTGTATTTGCATTAAGCTGTAGCTTCAAATAGAGGAAATAAGTTGTTCATTTTTTTCATAAGACAGCAATAATCTCCCCAGCATTAGGAAGTATAAAGGAAGAATTCTATAAATTGCCGCTGGCCAAGGTCAACATTAACGTAAGTACTGGAGCTGATTGTTGGCATTTACCCTTATCCACAGAAGGAGGAGCGGTTTTAGGGTCTTTTGGAGTTCCTGTATAAATCCATCTTTCCACTCTTTAAAAGCAAACAGTCAGGACTGCATTTGTAGTGAGTCTCTAAATACATTTTCTCAGTTTGATAATTCCTCTGCCTACATTACCACTGCTGAAATTTGAGGGCAAGGGAAGAAGAAACTGGTGACAATTTTTATCTTGCCAATTTTAAAATGAAAATTTGTCTCCATTTTGCAGCCAGCTCCAATTTGACATTCCAGGGAGCTCAGTCCAGATTAAAGCCAAGACAAATTCTCCTTTTCTGCCTGTATGAGCTTGGCTGGAGCCTCTCTGGTAATTCTGCACACAGGCAGTTCAGCCAGTGAACCTGTGAGCCTCACCTGTCTGTTAGCTGAGCCTAATAAAAATATGAAAAATATAACCAGAAGTTGCATAAATACAGGAAGATTCTAAATATTAGCTAGGCATTGATTGTTTGGTATTTTAGGGCAGGGTTCTAAACAATGGATTTTTTGAAAATTTTTGTTTCTATTTTAATATATGTTGACAGCATTCTTTTAATTCTAAGATAGCTTGAAAAGTGTAAATCACAAAATAGAAAGCATATATTTTGAAAAATATATTGTTGTTGTTCAAAAATATTTTGAACAACTACTCCCGGTCAGATTTCTGACAATAGTTTTCCATCTCCCACCTTCTTTTTTCCTGCCAACTTCACATATAGCATTACCTTATTTACATTTCCAAGCATAAATATGGAGATAGATTGTAACCTATATACTTGCACATGTAGATTTCAGAAATGTTAGCAAAAAGTAAAAATCAAATTCTAATATTTTCTCATTGTTTCTTTTTTTTTTTCCTTTTTTTTCCCTCAAAGTAGTTTGACATATTGCCATGAAAAAGAAAGACTTAAATATTTTTTAAAATCCTTCTAGTATCTTTATTTCCAGGATATTCTGTGAAAGCAACAGAGAAAATTCTCTGAATTTTTTTTCTACAAGAAAGATAACAAAGCTGTCAAAATTATGATAACTCTGCATTTATTCTTGTACTTTTGACCTCAGAATAGATACATTGATATTCTTTTTTTTCTTTCCCAAAGAAAGAAACCTCCTTTTCTTCATTTTTGACAGAAATCTTCCCATGGTTTTGGACTGATAAAGACAAATGTAGAAGAGAAACAGGATTTATTCTAGCTAGATGAACAGATTTGACACCCATGTCAAACATTATTATAACCTATACACTTCAAATGTAGACTGTAAGTTAAATGCTGCACACTCTCAAGCCAAGCATTTAAAAACAAAATGTTTCTCAGCCCACATACTTCTTACTATATGTTCTGCATGATTCAGTAATGAGCAACGTGCTGAGACAACATTTGAAGCACTGCAATGATGCAGAAAGTGCACAGCCCAAAAATCAATGTATTTGTAAGCTGAAATTTGCTGCAGCCATATGAACCTTTCAAAACCAGGTTCTACATGAGAGGGGGGGATGCTTGCAGCAGTGAAACAAATTCACAAGCCAGGCTACAGATCTGCTTGCTCTCTCATTCTCTCCCCCAGCATTCAGCAAATACATTCCCATATCAGCTTTTTAAAATCCTGAGATTATTGGATCTTTGCAAATATAAATCCATGGCTTTATGTGCCCTTGCCTTACTCCAGCAAGAAATTTAAGGAGGAAACTCTTCTGCTTGGTGTTCTTGAGGTATTTCAGTGGTGTTTTCCTATTTTCTCCAGGTTGTTAACAAAGAGGTACAAAGTTTTAGGTCAGCTCTTTGACACCAGCAAATGTTTTCCCACGTTTAGTCTCCACTGCAGATTTCTTGTGATTTCCACTCTCTGGAGCAATCCTTCCCAAAGAGACATTCTCCATTGGCCAAGGTACAAAATGAGGCTATTTCAGGGAGCCACCAGGATTGCACAGGTGACACTTCATCGAGCAGGGTTCAGGGTGTGGCAGGACTCCTCTCCACAGCAAAGAGTCCCATTAGCACTGAAGAAAAATGACACAGGTCTGTAGAAATTCATGTGGTGCAAGTTTCTGAGTCCATGTTCAACCTCAGGCTGTGCCTGCTGCTGGGCTCAGCCTGGGAGTCCCAGTGAGAGGAACCACACATTTCACTGAAGACCAGGACCTCAGGTCAATAACAGCCATATTATGAACGAAACATTTTGGGCCCAACAGAGCAGAGCAAGAAGATGAATGTTTAAAATTAATAAAGTTTTCCTTTTCCCCAGTAGATCAGGGTTTGCAATATGTTTCTCCCTCCTTGTGTGTGTGTGTGTGTATGCAACTCTTTCCCCTGCTCATAAAGTACACACACACATATATTTGCTTCAACATCCCACTTGCACAAGCAAAGCATTAGTACTTCATGGGTGTGTTACAGGGACTAATGCAGCAACACTGAAGAAGAGGTTGTCAGGCCCTGTTAATGCAAGCCCTGTGAAGGAGCTGCATGATATGGCAACACAGAGCTTTTGGATTCACATCTCAGCTCCATTCCAGCTTTACCACCAAGCCTTGCCTCAGTCTTCCCACCTGTAAAAATGTGTATAATCTCACTGCTCCCCTCTCTGGACTGCTTTGATGCAACTCACTGTGTGAGACATTATAGAGAATTTATAATGAGACATTATAAAGAGTAGATGCACAGTTCCTGCTCCTTTTCCCCATATTTACACAGAGGAAAGCTGGAATTGTGTTTAAATTTTTCAAAAGAGCAGATGCTTACAGGTCTGGTGTTGATAAAATATGGCCTGCTAGCTTAGCAAAACCACAGGAACAAAATGAAAAATCTGCTCATTTTGTTTCCTGAGAACAAACACACAAAATGAATGTCATGCATTTCAATAACAATTGGCACCTATGTAGTTCAGAGAAAAACATCTTGTCCAAGGAGACAATAGATTTTATTATACAAATTAGGAATAGCAATCGCCTGCCAAGACAAAGCAGCGTTCATGAGAACATGAGACACAAAGAGGAAGAAAGGAACTCTGATTTAACCTGCAGAAGACTAAAATTATTTCTTGGTCGACTTGTGTGTCGGGGACTTTAGCTGAAATCCTCTCTGCCTGCCTGGCTGGAGGAGTCTGTGTGATCAGATCCCCCGTGCGATCAGCTCTGCAGTGGCAGTGCTGGGGAAGCCATGCCCACTTGTCCTGGGAAGGGGTGGGCACCACACCTCAGCAGCAGCAGCAGCCCCTTGGCTGCCCAGGCTCCCCGGAACTGCCCCGCTCCCATTTTCATGGGATACCTCTAAACCGTCATTAAAAACTGTTTGCTGTCCAACCATTTTGTTCTAAATGTTATCAGTTCTGGAGAAAGAAAAGATCAGGTTATCTGCAGGGAGGTGACTAGCAGCAGGAGAAGCTGCCCTGTGTGGGCCCTTGGCTACAGAGACAAGAAATCAGTTGGGAAAGAGGTCAACAGAGGGCAAACTTGCTAAATCTCCTTCCTTGCTAAATCTCTCATCAGCTGAATCTTCTATCAAGCCTGCTTCATCTAACCATTGCCAAGTCCTCTGTGCTTGATTGGGAAAGGCAATTCCTTGAAGGAACTGGAATGAATGGAAGAATGGAAGCACAGGATGTGCTTGTGATGGCATGGGAAAATGCTGGGGATGCTGTAAGAGAGCGTGCCCTGCTGCAGCATCATGGGCTGTTTAAACCTGCTGAGTTGTCCCATCCCTGTCCTGATTTGTACCCAAATCAGCAATATCTGAGAACAAAAAAGGGTTTAATGAGTATATTTGGCCCAAATATCTTCATCATGTCCTCCCTTCTCCCCAGGTACGTGGACAAGGTAATGTTCACACTGAGTCTTTGCTGAACAGGTCTGAACACTCAGCACCATCCAGGCCCAAAGAGAGGTAAAAGGTAGTTATAATTCTACTTTGTCACACTCTACTGCAAATCCAAAGTAGAATCATCTATCTAGTTCAGCTTAAATAATGCACAGTTTTTACATTAAAATATAACCACATCTTTTTTGAATAATAGGGAGAATTCATTAAGCCAGTTTGTCTTTCACATGTTTTCTCTGCTACCTTATCCAAACCTGATCCATGAAGACCAGATGCAAATGGTGTTTGGGAACTCAGCTCCCCCAGTGTAGACCATTTTTTTACAGACCATTCAGCTCCTGTCACAGGATGCCAGGTCTTGCATGGGTGTAGTATTGAATAACAGAATATAGGTAATAGTGTCACCATAGCACACACAGTTCTGGTTCTAAAGACAAGAGCAAATTTTCCGCTTACTTCTTTGCAGAAAACAGGTGGGGAGCAAGACAGGCTGCTCAAGAGCCAGCATGAAATCCCTTTCTCCCCGGAATATATAGAAAAATATTACTTTTTAAATACAACATGTTTTCATCATCTTGCAGCCTTTGCCTGCAAATGAAATTCTTCTTCTCTTGTGGTCATACAGGTATGCCATATCTTTTCCTAACAGGCTTGGTATCTTAGGAAAATTTAGCCCAGCATTTTGGTGGAAGACATTTGGAAGGAATTTCCTTCTGTTTCCTAACCCTGAGCAATAGAGCCTCCAAAATGCTGAGAGAGAGCACATTTTCCTGGGGCCGCAGAGAATGAGTCACGCCAGGCAAATGCCAGATCAAATACAGCAAGTGTTCAGGGAAGTGGCATTGGCAGGAATGGAAACAACATTTCTTTCATCAGTCTTGCTGTACCTACCTAATGCAGTAGGTACAGCTTTCAGGGTGCTCTTCAGCAAGGGATTAGACTCTCCCATGCTGTCTTCCTGCTTCAAAGTCTCACAAATGAACATGAAATACATTGCTGCACGTTGGAAGATCATTCCATAGCTGTACATTGTGGGATCACGGCACTCAGCTCTGGCTCAAGGCCGTGCTGTGGCTTAAGCACCAAGTGGTCCACTGGCCTCGGTGGGGACCAGTGGGAGTCAGTGCCTTGGAATGTAGGGCCTCAAGGATTCATCTCTTAAATACCATTTTAAGAGACTTTATGTGCCTAACTATATTCTGCAGATTTAATTACTGCATAAATCACATCTGTGCAGTAACCTCAGAGTGCTGGGATCAGAAGGAAGGTCCCTCAGCTCCAAAACAGAGAAAAGCCTTTTACTTCTTGCCTTTTACTTTGCTTGCCATTGCTGGGAGGGGTGAGACATGAACTCTCAGAAAGTGTTCACTTGGTGTCCAGCTCTGCCATCCACACAGAATGGGTCACTCTAAAGTTTAGGGAAGCAATTTAATGACTCTGTCCTTATGTCCCCATCTGCCAAAATTGGTTGTTTCAAGGTTGCACCATCCCTTCTGCTGGAAAGAAGTCCATTAAAAGTGTGTATGGCTCTGAATGCAGAAAGTGATGATGAAAAGCAAAACCAGATAGGGTTTTTTTGTAGAAGTTTGGTCTTCACTGGTTTTTTGATTGACATTTTGGTTTTCTTCTGTACTTGGAACAGAATTCATTTTTGTACTGTATTTTGCCAATTCTGCACATCCCAAATGTGCTGGCCACTCTTGGCTAAACACTGCTTAGGGAGAGAAGAGGACAAAGAGAGAAGTTGTTTTATTCTCAAAAACTGAAAGAGCAGTATAACTCAAAAAAGATTTGCACCGGGCAACAAAGTGCTTTTTCCCAAACTTCTCTATCAGCCATGCTGAAGCCTGGTAAATTTTCCTTTTCCCTTTTGGTCAATAGTTATGGAACTTTCATGTGTTTTGGTTCATATTCATCATCTGAAATAGGGAAAGAATATAGATATAAAAATAATTCTGTTCTAATAAAAAAGATTGCAGAAATAATTATTTATTTATCTTTCAATTGCCTGCATTAAATTTACCTCAAGGTCCATTGCAAAGGTGTAGTAATTATTAGCTTAATTATTAACATCTCTCAGCAAGCTAATTAGTTGGGCACCAAATTAAAACCATTTTTGCCTGAGGTCTAAAGGGGCTAAACCAGATGATTATTTTAATATTTCAAGTTAAATTTTCAAGGTGGCAGAATTTCTGTCTCTGGGAACCATGAGCTATTTCATGGTTGAAAATGAAATTAGGAAATGGAAAAAAACATCCAACAAAAATGATGAAAATCGGCCCACTAACTTTAGCAATCCTGACTTTAGGCATTGCTAAAAGAAGGATGTATCACCTTTTCCTCTTGGTCATGATGATGGCAATGCTTGTTTAGCAGGCTGCAGCCTGATTTTTCCACCTAGGGGCCCCACCAGCACAACCTGTTGTGTCACTGTCCAAATGGACAGACCATCACTAGAGGGGACAAATCATTCAGATTTCTTCTCGTTGCACCCTCACTGGAGACACACTGAACTCCGCGACTCCCCCTGCAGCACAGGACATGATCTCCTACAGCATAGAACTGCTGGGGATTCATCTGAAATCATCAGCAGGCTTAGATGGGCTGTGGTGAAGCAGCCTTTGGAGTTGGTGGCTGCCTTGCCCTGGGCAGGAACGGGATCTCACAGCAAACAGCCTGCCTCATGTGTAAAAGAGACCACGAGTAACCCCCCAGAGCAGCCCAGCCCTCTGCACAGCCAGGGGCAGAAGTGCCCCTGTTTCCAGGTCCCACCTCGCCCTCCTCAGCAGCGTTGCCTCTCCCCCATCAGGACCCTGTTATAAATAAAATAGTCAATTTTTAATAATAATGATTTATTATCAAAATTATTGAAAAATTTTTAATTAGCCACAATAATAAATTTGGACAACACCGAGCCCGGGGATCAATGAGGGGTGTCCCACCAGAGACCAGCATAAGGCTCAGGCCCTGACAGTCCACCGAAATGGGAAATTTTGGGTACATCTTTATACTGTTACAAGCAAGGAAAATTACAATAGGTTTTTATTTTAAGTGGTTTCCCTATACAGATTCATAGCTAAAGGGATCCCATAAATGCTTGGAACAGTCTTATGATGATTTTTGAAGAAGTGGTCGATCATCTCTGGGATAACGCAGTCCAGGTGTCTTCCTTATCCAGGGCCCCCGTGTTTTCCAAAACTAGTTTATGGCAATGAATATCCATGAGAAAGAGGTAAGGTGAGTCTTTGCGTCTGGGGGATCATACTCCAGTGGTGCTGGTCAGGTATCCCTCCTTTTCAGATTCATGGATTGCTCAGGAGATGGTTGTCTCATTTGCATCTGTATGGAGCAGTTGCTGTTGGCTAGAGCTTTTATTACTTGGTTAATTTTTATGTATTTGCAGAAGGATTCTCAGAAGGTTTGGCATTTCCCCTCCCTTACCTTTTGTTAGTTATATTTTATATGTTACTGTTACAATCCCTTACAGTATTATTTTCTATAGTTAACACGAATTATTCCCATTATTTATTACAACCCCAAATGTCACACACTGCCCTATCCGCTCTCTTTGGGCCCTTCAGCCATGTCCTGCAAGAGGGTTCAGAGCTGCAGTGCAGCAAGATTGTCACCCACCCTTGCTACTGCTGCAAGATACAGCCACAGCCCACAGAAATCCAGCAGGACCAGCTCATCCCTGTCTCCTCACTGGAAAACAGGGTATGTGGAGATTTGCTCACTGGTTCTGGAAGAAAAAACCTATTGTGATTGCAGGAATAGCCTTGGGAAAAGCAAAGAGGCAAAGGGTGTTATCAGGCAAACCCCTGACATGTTACCCCTTTTGTTAAAAGAAATTCATACCCATAGCTGTGGTATTCTCGTTTTGTTAAAATGAGGAAAGCTCATGTTATTTAATTCTTGTTTCACATACCTACCTGAGCATCTGAGAAAGGCTCTGCCTCACTGCAGCCAGCCTTGAGTGGTGGTGGCAGTCCTGCCATAGCAGGGGACACTACAGGGCAGGCTGGGCCATGCAGCCCCATCCCTCACCATCTCAGGCACCAGTCACAGTGTGTGTCTCACAAAGGTGTTTGGCACCATCCCTCAAACCCCACGTCACAGCCACTGCTCCGTGCACACCCAGTGGGAGGCTGACAGAGAGCCCTCTCATGTTTATCCAGCACAAAGTTCTTTTCAAGGCTGCTGTTTTTCTTGCTGTTGTGCTATGAAAGATAACGGCTTCATACAAAAATAAACAGGTTTGCAAACTCTTCCTGGGCGTTAACATCGTGCTGGTGTAATATACTGGGGTCTGAATGCAAAGCAGCTTTTTAAGGCACAGATACACTCTGCTCATGCCTTCTCATTTTAACAACTTATAACAACTTTAACAACTCATAATAACTAAGTTTAAAAATGAACCTCTAATCAAAAGCTAAACCATCCAAATATTTAGTTGATATACAGCAAGAAATCACTTTCTTACCAGCTGTTGATCACTGAAATGAATCAAAAACTGCAGATGGCTTTAAGGAAAGAACCTGATAATTCCATAAAGCAACGCATCCTGAGGTAAGAGGACCTGCATGAAGCATAAATTGAAGCAATCAGAGAGTATTCCCCCCATTCTCTTCTCCAGTGTCAACCGTGGACAAACACAAACTTTTGGGGCCAAGGAATGAGAAAACGAGGAGATTTGCAGAGCAGCTCCCCATCCCCTGTGCCCTCCTGCAGTCCTGAGCCCCACATGCCCACTCCCTGCAAGGTGCTCAAGCCCCCAGAACAGCTCCTGCTGGGTACCAGGGGCCAGAGCTGCACTTGCAGAGTGGGAGAATGGGGCTTCAGCTGCAGTTTGTGCTGAGGTTGCTCTCACCCATGTTGGGACAAGACAAGTGGTTTGTGAAGGAAGTGTTTGCCCTCCCTTTGGGGCTCTGATCCTGTATCAGGACTTGAAAAGCCATTAGTTCACTATGGTGAGAATACTCACACTGAGGATGATTAATCAGGATGATCAAAGCAAAGCAGTAGAAAAATGGCCACACTAAGAATTAGGAATGCAGGAGATAGTCTGTGCACAGACTGAATCTCTGGCCTCCTTTAATCCAGAGAGTTCTTTCTGTTCAAAACAGTCCTGCAATCTGTCCCCAGGGTGAGTCTCACAGCCTGATTATTGCCAATTCAAACTGGAAGGACTGACTGAGGACTCTGGATATTCAGTTTCACTTGCAGCATGATAATGCTTTATCCACAGAGATCACCTATCCTGTTTCCAAGTATCTCTTGCAGAATTACAATGGCATTCAAACAGGTGTATGCAAGACTGCAGTAGTTATGTGTTCATAATTTTTTTTTTAACTGAGGCAGGATTAGTCCCTTGTTTCTTGAAGAGACAAAACATAATTATGATCAGATGTAACAAATGTCCAGATGAAATTCTGAATAAAACTTGGGCTATCAGTTGGTCAATTAGTGTTCCTTTTAAATAATGTTCGTAAATAAAAAAAACAATTAAACTCACCTTTAACCAAACATTAAAATAAAAGAAAGAAAATGGTGTGGCTTCTTACATACAGCTTTTACTGACAGCATGTAAGCATTTTTTCCCATACTGCTTTAAAGGAGAAACAAAGTACATCTAAAATGGAAGGAAAGTTTATTTTTTAGTTGGATTTGTGACATGCAAGGGAGACTATCATAAGAATAACAAGTTTGGGGGACATAAATGGCATCTGAAATGCTTCAAGATCCTTTGTGATCTAACAGTGGTGACCAAATCAAACCATATGAAGAGAGAAATTGCATGCAGCTCACAAGAATTATGCCCAGAACTGAGTGTTTGGATTCCTTTTGAGCCATGTGTGTTTAGCAAGACCATCTGGACATTACCAAATTGGTTCTGAATAGAAAGAAATACATACCCACAAAGCAGAAACTTGTAATTAGCAACTTGCTTCCTGTCCAAGGCTGCATGTCAGGGCTCCCTTGCTTGTGCACACCTGTTTCAGACCACACAGGGTAAGAGTTAGCCAGGCTGCATCTGCACACCCAGCAAAATAAGGGTTAGTGGGTTAGGTGTGGGGGCCAGAGCTGGGAGTGGGGTGCTTGAGGAGCAGGGATACTGACCTGAGCCTTTTGCTTTGGAAGCAGAGAGAAGGGTTATGGGCAGTGTTATCAGAGAGCTGGGGAGGAGGGAGGGAAAAAGGCCAACATTGCCCGGCTTCCTCACACATCTGGTGCCTCTCAGTCATATGCACATTTTTATAGGTGGCAAGGTAAGACATCAGCACTTGGCCATGCCTAAAACATCAGAGGATTAGCAGTGTAAGAGGAATTTAATCTCCCAACATGTTTGAGTAGCATTTCAGTTTATGTCATTTGCTGTTGGCAGCCCAGCAGCAGTGAGAGGCTTCGAGTGAGCTTCCCAGATAGGAAGAGTTAAACCAGAGGGATTAACTTTGGCTCCAAAGATATTGCAAGCTAGTGGAGAGAAGGGTCATGCAGCAGAGCATTGACTGGCACAGAAACAGATTGTTCAACCCTAGAGCAGTCCCTGCTTGGCTACTCATTGCTCTTATAAATACACCTGTGCTCGAGCAGGACCTCTCTTCAATAATTTGAGCAGTATTTTTCTCCACCATTCACACAGGCTTAGGAAGAGAAGAGCATTAAATCTCAATCATCTTCTTTATCCAGAGATAATGGACATTGCTAAAGCTTTGCTAGTTAAATATCTTTGATCTGTGACATCTGCCTTCTATTACATAAGCCTTGGGTACGCAAGAAGATCGACTAATTGCATGTATTTGTGTATATGTGGACATTCACACAAAGCCATCCATCCACACGCTAAATCTTTGTCTTTCAGTCTCTAACAGGCAAGAAAAAGCACTTGACTACTGTGTCTGGTACACTGCTTATCTGTTCCCAGAGCCAAAATCAATGGGGAAACTCTTGATTGCCATTACTGGTCATTGAGTTACCAATCTGAATTCACACAGCCAGGCACTCTTTCTCACTAAGTGCAAAGGGAAGTGAGTGGATACCAAGCAGAATTTGCTTTCCTCAGGGGTCCTCTGGGCCTGTTTCACCCTCTGGACCAGAGTTCCTACAGCACTCTTAGATCACTTTGCCTGTTGCTGTATGACAGTGTACTGAGCAACCACAGGGCAAAGATTGTAAGACAGCTGTTGAGTGAAAAACTATCTAATTTCCAGGTGAATAAGGGGATTTCTGCTCAGGTCATATCTCACTTCCATTTTTTTTTTTTTCTGTTGAGTTTAATCTATAGGCGTCAGTAGCAACAGGAAATTTTCAGCAAAGCAATTTGAAGTCTCTCACAAAGTGATGGAGTAAAGGAGAAGCATTAAGTTCCTTTCTCTTGACTTAAGGTCTAAAGCTGTGCCAACTGAAGTCAATAACTATTCCACTTATTTCAGGAGCAGAAACATCCTCATGCATTTAAATCACTAAAACCCTGAAGTATCAAGTATGTTTCCACCATGTAGACCATTCTGGAAGCATAACAGATTCTGTCAGGTGGGTAGAAGTGTAATTTATTCTGTTCACATGCACAAATGACTCTTCATCATCAGAGATATGTAACATTTAACAGAAACCCAAACCATCCAAAAAAAAGTTGCCTCTCTGAATATTTGAGAGCAGGAAGAGAATAAAAAGAATGACAAAGCAAACTCCTTAGCCATGATCTTAATAAACACTGCACAAATTAATTAGAAATCCCAAGGGCTTGTACAAGAAAAAGAATTATTCCCCCTTGATTAAGCATGCATTACTGCTGGAGGTGTCTGAGGGGTCTTCCTGTCATTGCACTGGAATTCAGTGTTTGATCTTCCTACCCGAGCATGAACTCATATGCTGGCAATTCCTTGTCTTTTCAGTTTATAAATGTGTCTCCTGTTCACCTTTTTAAAGAAAAGGTCAGTGCTCTTCACTTAAGTAATGTCATTAAGAAAGCAACCCTCATTTTTTTCAGTTTGTGCAACTGAGCAATTGAAAGGCACAACCTCCATTTACCTCACTTCCACATTTTGAATACGAGGAAAAAAAAAGTGGCTGCTGATAATCACAGGCAATGAAGAGTAATTTCCAGTAGTCTGTCTCCAGGATGCTTCCCTACAGCACGTTTTCCAACTTTTTTTCCGATCATATTTAATGACTCATTTAATAAGATAACTGTTCCTTCTTATCCTAGGGGAGACTATTTTGCAGTGCAAGATGTTCATGTTATGAGGGTCTCTCTGTTTAACTTATCCCATTTTTCCTAGTTATATATTCTAATATCAGTCAACCTGCCTACCTTTTCACTGCCCTGCAGCCTGTTTCTTTATGTGTCTGTCAATGCAATAAACTGATTTTGCACCAAACAAAGAATTTAAATTGTTATTAGTTTCTCCACCTCTCTAACTGTTCCATCCACTAAGTGTTATTTAATGTCATGTACAGCACCAGCTTATTCTCATGATAAAAACGTGACTGTTTTTTTAAACTACATGAAGGCAATACTGTCTGCAAAATCAATGTCAGTTTAATATATTGTGCTGCTCTCTGGTTAGCAGGTGGCTCCCTCTCTTTAAAAAGAGAGACAGCTTTTCCTCCAGTCATGAAATTAGGAAATTTTGCATCAATATGTAATATTCAAATTGAGCAATGATTCTGAAAGAGGGAGGGCTGCTTCAGTTAGGCTTTACAGCTCTTTGTTCAGCTCAGTTGTGTAGTCAGAAGCCAAGATTAAACACCAACATGTTTAGTTATGATGCAATGACTTCTTGGAGTATAAGTCCCACTGAGAATTTGAAAATGGGATAAGACTTCAGAGTGCAATTTGGGGTTAAGCGTTGTTGGAATGCAAGAAACTAAGATTTAAGATTTTAGTATATAGTAATATGTGTCAGTCAAGATTGAGGATTTGGGGTGTTGTCTAAGTCCTTCTTCTTCACCTTCTTCTTCCTTCTTCTTCATGGGTTTATGTGGTTTTCTGTAACTGGGTGAAAAAGTCCACATTGCAGGCCTTGGGTGGTCATTATTGGGTCAAAAGTATAAATAATATAGGTGTCATCTCGTTATTGGGTGATCATTGCTTAAATAACCTTGGAAAGAGTTAGAAGTGCTGCATTTTACTTCATTTCTGTAACTTAGTTAGAGCTCACAGCTCGTGAGTCTGTAAATAGGTAAGAAATAATAAACATCCAAGTCCGAACACAAACCGCGACTCCTGTGTATTAATCCTGACCTTGGCAGAGANGCTGTCACAAGTTATACCTTTAGCCTGTGGTTAATCCAAGATCCCCAAAATCTGTCCATAATATTTTCACTGATGTTCCCTTTTATGAGCAGAGCCAGATTTGGACCTGGGGTATAAACTACACTGAGCTATGCCATATTCCAGCTGCTTCACACATCCTTAACTCATGTTTTATGTGAGTTTATATGATGCTGAGGGCATTATTTTAGCTATGGTCACTTGCTTGTTGATAGCATGACCACATCCAAGTGAAAAATTGTTGCCTTCTGGGAAATACCTCAGGATGTTTCTGTTTAGTTCAGCAAATAGCATCAAAATGTACAGGAGCTGAATTTCTGTTCACTTCAGTAATGTGATATTCTGCTGCTGACAGCCTCCCTGGATGGCTTGTAGTCAACTTTCCAATCCAATAAACCCACGATATGGGCATAAAAATGAAGCAGAGTCAGATAACCATAAATGAGAGAGCTCTGCTAAGGAAACTGATAAAGCACAGTGCGGGACCTAACAGTATAAAACAGAGAGGTCAAAGAGAAATTAAATAAGCCTGCGATATGGAAATTTTCCTAATCAATACCGCTGCAATTTCCCCTCCCTGAAAGCACTACTTGCATCTTTTTGGTTCCTCCAGGCTTAGAAAAATCTGGAATATGAAGCAAATCTTGTCTGTGAAATTTAATGGTTCCTATCTGATTCATCTGAAGTTGCACCTCTTTCCTGAATCATTCAAGGGCAGATTTGGAGGGCAGAACTCTGTTATCATACAAAAAGTTGAAAATGTTTATGATATCCAGCAAAATATTTCCCCTCTCTTTGTGAGTGCTGGCCCTACCTATGCTTCCTTGTGCTCCCAACTGTAATTCCTATTTTGGTGAAGAGCTGGAAGGGCTGACTGGTGCCCAAGATTTGCACAAGTCTCTGTGTGAACAGAAAGTTCTTGCAGTGCAGGAACCTCCCCTGAGACCAGCACACATAAAGCCCACAGGCCTGTGGAGAGAAAGGCTACTGCCCTTATCAGAGAATGGAAATAAAAACATTAGGAGTATCTTACAAGAAAAATTAGCTCTCATATTTTCTTCTTAGCACAGGTTCTGCATTTGAGGTCTCCTGAGATACCACTGCTGTGCAGTGANTCTCTACTGCAAACCTACCTCATCTCCTACAAAAACATAATAAAGATAGACTGAGTTTTGTCTTAACATGGAACCTGTTCCCTTTAAGTCAAATTCTTCAGAAAGGCTCTGGGTGAAATTATAAACTGATGTCAAGTTTAGGTGTTCTTAGAGTCTTTAAATTTGGACAGTTCAGAGATCAGTCATAAGAAGAAGCAGGGAAGGAGCTCATGTTCCCCAGCCAACACAGCACTNTGTCAATTGAAGGATTTTTTTTTCCAATTGAATTATTTTCCTGGGCTGCAAAGAAATATGTTACTTTCTGACAAATACTGATTAGCACAAATCCGTGAAGACTTGATAAACCAGCACTGAAATGGCTATTGTTTGACAAAGTAGCACTCAGAAAGCAGGAAAGTATGGCACAAACACAAAAAAAGCTCCACCAGTTTTTGAAACCAGAAATGCCATGTTTCTGTGAAGTGTCCCACCCAGTTTGATTTCAGTTGGTATAAATCACTGCCATGCTGCCAACAATGAATGGAAACTATCTCAGTTACTCCATTTCTACAGGACTGTGCCCCTACTTCATATCACATTGGATTGCTTGCAGTGAAAAGGCTAGTACTGATTTACCTTGAGTTTTAATACAGCCTGAGATCTGGCTTTAAAGATCAGCTAGAACATGATTGCCCTGATGTGACTGTATAATCTCACACACAAATTCACAAGTATGATGAGACCCAGATCCCTCCCCTCCACAAACACAGACAGACACACTTTTTTATTGTGCTAATCAGTATTTGT
>VYZR01089182.1:1372-15926 GCA_013400675.1 Oxylabes madagascariensis
TCCTATTACTTGTTACCCAGGAGAAGAAACCAACCCTCACCTGTCCACAATCTCCTTATCAGAGAGAGATAAGGTCTCCCCCGAGCCTCTTTTTCTCCAGGCTAAACACCCCCAGCTTCTTCAGCTTTTCCTAATAGAACTTGTGCTCCAGATCTGTCAACAACGCCACTGCCCTTCTCTGGACCCACTCCAGAGTGTGGACATGCTCCAGAGTCAATGTCTGTCCTGTAGTGAGGAACCCAAAACTGGACACAGCACTCAAAGTATGGCCTCACCTTTGCCTGGTACAGGGGGACAATCTCTGCCCTGGTACTGGTGGCTGCACCACCAGCCAATGACCTTTTTGGCCACCTGTGCACACACTGGCTCTGCTCAGCAGCTGATGATCAGCACCCCCAGGTCCTTTTCCTCTATGCAGCTCTCTGGCCACTCTTCTCCAACTCCTGCATGAGGTTGTTGTGGCCCAAGAACTCAGCATCTCACCTTGCTGAATCTCACCCAATTGGCCTTGGCCCATCAATCCNCTGGCATAATATTTGCTAACCTCCTGTCATCTGGGACCTCATTAGTTATCCAGGACTGCTGGTACATGATGGACGGTGGCTTGGTGAGCTTTGCTGGCAGCTCCCTCAGTAACTTCCAGTGGATTGCATCCAGCCCCATGGACCTATGTGTGTCTTAACTGGTGTAACAGGTCAGTGGTCATAGCCCCTTTAATATGTAGGCTTCATTCTGATCCCCATCCCTGTACTCCAGTTCATAAGAGTGGGTNGTTGGTGTTAAGACATTCTTGGGATCTGTTCCCAAGTTTGTATTGGGAGATATCTTTGTTTTGGAGCAGAAGGTCTTTGTCTCAGAGAACGGCCTGTGGTAAGGGAGAAGGAAAAATGGTGCCACATTCGAAGTTGGGAAAGTCTCCTCAAAAACAAACAAGCACTAGGCCCAAGGAATTATTCCCCCACTAGCAGCATGTTCCTGGAAATCACCTGCAACCATCTGCAGCCTTCTTGTCTTCAAGAGCCAGAGGGACCCTCACTCCTCAAAAAGGGCATGGATGCCTATCATCAATGAGAACACCTACCTCNTTCTGAATTAAGGGCTTTGTCCCTTCTATTTCCTTCCCTGCGTAACCTCATAACATTCTTGTAGTCCTCCTAAGTTGCCTTCCCTTTCCTCCAAAGGTGATATATTCTCTTTTTTACCCAGAATTCCAACCAAAGCTATCTGTTCATCTAGGATGGTCTTCTACATCAGCTTGTCTTTTGGCACTTGAGGACAGACTGCACTCTGAAGATTTCCTCCTTGGAAAATCTGGACTCTTTCGCCATTCAGGACTGCCTCCTAAGGAATTTTGACAACCAGGTCCCTTGACAGACCTTCCTAAATCCAAGATGGCAGTTATGCTGACCCCCTTCCTTTTTTCTGTGAGAATTGAAAACTCTTATCATTTCATGATCACTGTGCNAACAAAAAATATCCACTCAGTTTAGCCATATAATTAATGACCAGTGGATGTTTAATTTGCCACATGCTGTAAAAAAATAGAGCTGACTGAATATGTTGGTTTCATTTTTTCAGCCTGGACAGCAAGAAAGAATTGCTGAGAGACGGTTGTTTCCACTATCTTTGGCTTAATATACAGCTGAAGATGGAAAGTGGTGACCTGGTTTCAAAGAACAATGTTATCTCAAATACCTCCTGCCTCACCTATATGAGGAANTGCCTCGGACCATCACATCATCCTCTAGCTCTTTTCTGTTCACAAAGAACAGGTCCAACAGGTACCTCCCCTTGGCTGACTTGCTGTGTCAGAAAATGGTCTTACATATACTCCAGGAGCTTCCTGGAATGTTTTCCCTCTCTGCTATATTGTACTGACAGTAGGTATGTGGAAAGCTGAAGTTCCCTAGAGAGAAAGGGCAAGCCATTGTAAGACTGCTTATAGAATATTTCATCTGCCTCTCCATCCTGGTTGGTGGTCTACAATGGATTCCTACCAGAATATCTGCCTTACTGTCCTTCCCTCTAATTCTTGCCCAGAAACTCTCAATCCTGTTGTCACAATCATTGAGCTTGAGACTCTTCCTAACATACATGGATACCTCCCCAGCTCTCCTTCGCCCATCCTTTCAGAAAAGTTTGCAGCCATCTATCACAGCAGTCCAGTTCTGCAAGCTGTCCCACCCTGTTTCACTGATGGTGACACTGTCACAGCATTCCCACTGCACAATGGCTTCCAGCTCCTCCAGCTTGTCGCCCATGCTGCCTTTATGATACAAGGTGTCATTAGTTGAGAGGAACAAAAAATCTTTCCAAGGTAGCAAGTCAGAAGGAGATGTTGGTGTTAAGACATTCTTGGGATCTGTTCCCAAGTTTGTATTGGGAGATATCTTTGTTTTGGAGCAGAAGGTCTTTGTCTCAGAGAACGGCCTGTGGTAAGGGAGAAGGAAAAATGGTGCCACATTCGANGAAAAGCCTCTTGGACAAGTCTACACAAAAGAAAGAGCTGTGTCACACATCTGAGTAAATGAGCAAGCAGAGAAAACAGCAATAAACCCTCATTACAAGTAATGCAGTTCAGCTTCCCAGGGTAAGAAAATTATCTTCCCATAACAGTTCAAACACCTTCAATCTTAGAAAGTCAAGATTTAGAAAGGATTGACTGAGTGCCTCAGCAAAGCTCACAAGGATGAGGAAGAATGAAATACATACTTTTACTTGGTGGGGAATGGAAAAGTTTGCTAGGTAGGCAGCAGTAAAAAAGCACAAGCACCACTGCCAGGTGCTTTATTAGAGACAATTCATAAAACCAAGATTTACTTTAATAAAACATGAAGGAAAAAGAATAATATTCAGGCACAAAAACTAACAGAAAATAATCAGTCAGGGACAAAAAATGGTAGCACACTGATCACATCCCCAGCTTCAGTCTCAATTGTATCATAAACCCATTTTCTATTGCAGCGACATTCTGGTCCACATTTGTTTGAATTGCATTTGGGACAAGGATAGAAGCAACCCAGACAGTCCATTTCCAGGCAATCACATAAATCTATGTCATTACAAAGCAGCCTGCCATGTTTGTCATACTTCTTTGTAAATCTGTGAAAGAGAACAAAAGTTATTCTCAGACAATGCTTCAACACATTCAGAGACTAAACCAAACATGTGGAAAACATTTTTATAACAAGTATTTAGTCTTTAACAAACTCACAGCAAAATGAAATACCAGCATTATATCCTAATTGCAACAGCCATTGGTACTAAGAAATGAATGCATGCTACACTATATAAAAATTCCCTTAAAGTCACACAGAAAAATCTTGTTTCCCCAACACTTTCAAGGGTAATAGAAATCACTCTGCCAAATACAATGCTTTTATTAATTTCACTTAGATTCACTGAACGGCCTACCAGCTATTTTTTAAAGTAAATTGAGTAATAAATTAGAGATCTTACTTGGACTCATAAAAAAAATTTTGCTTCATCTGTGACATGCATGCTTTCTTTTTCTGCTGTCTAGTTTCAGGATTGAAGTCAGCTACCTGAGGTCCTGGATTTTGAAAGGCTAAGCATTTTAATTGTTTCTCCAGCTTTTGCTATAAATACACAACAGAAAGTTTATAATTAGTAAAATTGAAAAATACATTTTTTATATATATTAGCCATATAATATATATATTAGCTGCCAAGTGTCCTCATTGGTTTTTGAATGACATTAAACTTAATATTCCTAATAACTTATAAGATCAAATTGATTGTTTAAAATGCTTGCTTGTCTAACTATTAATCAAGTATTCCTTTTACCGACTGTGCATTCTGACTGGAGATGGAACAATCATGACTCTGAACACATGACTCTGGTACAGCGGCATGGAGTTTGCAAGCTGCCATGTGAGAGGCAGAACTATGTGTTTTAGTCTTCTGCTTCATCTAAAATATAAAAACAAGTACTATGATTATAAGCATCTCAAATGGGTTCACTCTTATTTTCACTGTTCCCAGGGATGTCTAGAAACTATCTTTGTCCAAATAATCTGAGGGCAAGAAGAATGTCTGAAGGAGCAACTAATATAGTAAGGAAGCATTTGCAAAAGTGAGAAGTATGAAAAAAAAAAAACCTAACACACAGACAAAAACAAAGAAGTTCAACTGAGCACAGTCTTCTGGGAAATAGGAGGGCACAGTTTTCTGGGAAATAGGAGGATACATTTTTCTGCCAAATTTGTGGAATTCATGTTTGCAATTAGCTAAAACTGCTGAATACTTTTGGAAGCTAAAACATTATCTCTGTGTATTACCATTCCACACAGTCCATGTATGTTGACAGATATTTCTCAAGTCACTGCAAACAAACATAAGCATCATGACAAACTATTTCCCTTTGGACAATGACTGTGAACTCTGACCATACACTTGTCATTCATTATGTAAAGGCACAAAAATACATACAAATGTATCTTTTTCTCTTGTTATGTAAATGAAGTTGCCTTGCCATCTCTTAGCTTCTCTGGAGGGTATCATTCCTTTCAGAGTCTACAGTGATTTTCCACAAACAATTGAGAACTTCCACTGTTTCTGAGGGGAAAGCAAGGGCAGTTCAGCCCAATCTGCTGATACAGTGATTCAGAAAAATCCATGCACTTGAGTGCACTTTTTTACAAGGTGGTTGATGCTGTGAATCTTCAGCTGCATCCTCCTGAAAACATACAGGGCAATCTCATGTACCTTATTCAGACATGTATGCTTTGGACTCAAGGGTAGATTTTCAGCATCATCACCATTCATGATCATAGATAATGCAATTTTAAGTTTCAAAATAATAATAAGGTATGGTGATAGTCCTTCCTCTAAAGACTGCTCTTCTATTTCCCTACTTAGAATTGCTTTTAGCTTTCTAAATCACTGCACTACAAACTTGATCCATTTCACTGCTGTTGTTACTGATATTTTCCTCTTGACTCCAGCTCTTTATTTTTGTAATGACTGAAGAAATTGAAGGCAATTGTAAATATCTTGATAATAAAGTAGTACTGGAGAAGTCATACCAATTTTTTGTGTCTTATTGAGCAGTCCTTAGCAGGAGACACTTTTTTTTCTCCAGATGTTTCCTGGGAAGAATAGCTTTCCTTGCAGTTTTCTTCCATGAGATCACTCATTTGACCACCCTTGTGAAATATGCACCTGTGTGTTAAACATATACAATGATATAAAGAGACTTGTAATTTAAAGTTTCAAGGTAAGCAGGTAATATCCATACAAGGCTTTTATGTGTTCTTAATCAACAGCAATTGAAGAACAAAATGTGGCTCAGTAACAGGCTCGATTTTAAAACTGTATTAAAATAATATCCCGAGCATATACAAAAGCTGTATCACCAAAGCCACTCCATAATTCGCAAAGCACACGTCAGAAAAGCGCTGTTTTTCAGGTAACACAGAGCTCGGAGGGCTGTTGCCACGCCTGGCTCCTGGGCGCGGCGCGCACGCAGTCCCCGCGCCAGCCCGCAGTTGGCGCTGCTGCTCCAGCCGTGCGCAGGGGGCGCGCTGCGCCGGCCGCCGACATTCCTGCGGACACACCGTGTTCTCCCGGGAGATTCCAACCAAAGGAATAAACACAAGGTGCTTGGCTTTTGAATCTCACTCCTTTGTGAAAGATTTTTACAATAAAATAGAACGTGGACCTTTTAGGTTTAATAGAAAAAAGGGCATCACTCACCCTGCTTAACAAAGTACTCAGGGAGGTCTGTGGTTCTGTGAGTCTATCCTACAAATGCCATCCATCACCTCTCTGCCATCAACATAGGTTCAGGATGGATATCAGCTACCTCTTACCAACCTTGTGTAGATACTTAGTTAAGAATTTTTATCCAATATATACAGTACCAGTGTCTCAGACTTTAACATGAAACACAACCAGAAATAATTTCAGATTTCTGCAGTTCCTCCAAGCCTTCCCCACCTGCTGCCCAGTGTCTCCTATTACCTCTGAAAGGTAGCACAGTGGCCTCTATCAGTTTACCCTGTACTTCAGGACTGTTGCCCCAACCCTGTCCCAGAGAAGATCTTCATTTCAACACTGCCGAAGGACCAGCACCTCTCTAGATAAGCAGGAGTCCAAGCCTTAGGTTTCTCTCTTGCAGCTACTTCCTGCAGGGAGAGAGTCAAAGTGAGAATACGAACCAGAAGGGAGTGGCTTTGTATTATCTGGAGGGGATGTCTTTTAGAGAGGTGAAACAGCCTTCAGCCTGTTTCACAGGGGGTTTCCTGTTCTCTTCAGTAACCTGAAGAATGACACTTGTGACAGTGTTCACAAAGGGACACTTGACAGCAACTGTTTTAGGTCTGCGACTTGAGTATCATTTTAGGGTTAGAAAAGGAATTCTATTACCAGGCAATTAATATTTACTGGATGGGGGAGCCCACTTTCCTAATGGAAATTTGTTAGGGGTTCACAAATGAATAAATAATGAAGGACAACACTCTAAAGAAGGTGAGTATTGCTCTTCATTTGCACTCAGGTTGGAGTGCTTGTAAGGATTTCCTTCCTACATTTCCTCTTAAGTCCCAGCATACATCTAGCATTGTTAAAGCACTTTATGAGAATACATGATCATCATTCGTGCCTATTTTTTCTCAGTATGCCAGGTTCAGGAGCAGAAAAGCCACCAGCAGCTACCACTGTAAGCATGCAGTTTCCATGTGTCCTGTGGAGGTCTAAAAATTTGACTGCTTTGACAATTAAGTCCTAACAGTTATCTAGAACAAAACACACTAAATCAGAGACCTCATTTTAAATACTAACAGAAAAGAACAAGCATCTTGTTCCACAGATGTGTTCCAAATGCCCTTGCACCTCAGCAAAAATATCCTACACAGAGAAAGTAGCGGATTTCTGTCTCCACATACATATACTTTAAGTATATTATGTTGAATTTTAATGTCCAGGAGAGAAAACAAAAAATTAATCAGAATGTGACTAGGAAAGTGAGCAGGACTGATTATTCTCCACAGTCTGTTCTGAGGAGAGATAGAAATGAGGGAGACACAGACATCCACTATGAAGTCTGGAGAACCTAATTATACAAAGAAAAGTATTCTTTGTCCTGAAACAGATATTTTTCTTCTACTATTTTTAGTTTGACTATAGTGCTAATCCAGGGGGAATGCATTGAACACTTCCATAAAAATTTCAACTCTGAGAATAACCACCAACTGCACTCTTCCTCCACCAAAACCTGTGTTCTCCCATGCTTTTTGAATGCAGCAAGTACTTTTCTGGAGGTGATCACTCACAACTGAACATCCCATTGTGGCTGCAGTGTATGGCTAAGAACTGGCAATTTCAGCACAGAGCCTTGAAACAATTGACCAGGCTAAAAGCAGAATGAGAGAAGAAGAAAATCAGAGGTTGTGTTACATTAAGAGTCTTATCCATGACACAGATGTTTCAGAGAATAGTTTCAGAAGTGGTTGGGATTTGGAAGGAATTACATTTGCTTATGATTCTCATAAAATAATTATTTCCTATATCTGGTTTTTCAAGAATTTAGTAGTTCTGTTTATGATTCCTGCAGATTACACAGCTAAATGTTTCAGCTGGTGTGAAATGTGGTGACCATCATTCCAGATACATCAGGCTGTTTGATCTCATCAACCTAAATCTAGTGTCTCTGAAGGGCTTGCCAGAGTGAATCCACATTGTTTTCAAGTTGTATTTGTTTGTACCATTGGAGACATTCTGGCTGAGATATGTGAGCATGTTCATCACCTTCACCAGGCCAAGATGAGATGCTGCCCCTATGGCTTTAATATTCCTATGCACACACGGATTAGACAGACCTCTTGCAATAGTCCCACATTCCTCACAGCCTGGCTCTGCAGAGATGTCTCTGGACAGAGGGCTCAGGAACCAGCTCAGGAAGCAGTCAATTTTGTGGCACATTCAAGTATAGATCTTGGAATTTCTATAGGACATCTGATGTCAGCCAAATTAAGAATGGGAATAAATTAATCTTTCTCAGAGCAACCATGGACTGAACTGTAAAGCTGTGGAAAGACCACTTGGCATCTATTCTGTGTCTTCTCTCACAGCCACTAATGTGCATGTGTGTTCAGAGGACAGCCTTGAAGCCAGGTACAAAATACAGACCAGACGAAGAGATAGATCTCCCATCTTGTAACTCAGCTGATTTACCAGAACCCTGACAAACATGGTGACAGCCCAATGGCCCATTCTTTAACAGGGGGCTGGAGGAGCAAATATATCCCTCTCCAAGTAAAATGACACAAATCCTCATGAGTTCTCCCTCCCAAACCCAGACACTTTCTGCTGTATCTGGAAGTGAGGGCTCCTGTAGCTGAAGTCAAACAGCTAACTATAAAATCATGTGCAACTTCTGGTTGTCATGCAATAGGCAGAAGAGATCTGCCAGGTACTTACCTACCTTCTGAAAACCTGTGGTTCTGAAGGGTGTGTGTTCAGTTCAGAGCAGACAGCAAGACAGCAAGGAGGGTCTCCTTAATTTTAAACTGTACTTACCAAAGAGAGGAGGGGAATGGCACAGCCTGGATTTACTGCTGCACAATTCCTCTGACACTGGAAGTATGACATCAGCCCCAGAGAGACTGAAACAGAAGACAAATAATCAAAACAGTGCTCCCCAGTGAAGCAGGCTGAAGACAGTGCCAGGTAACTGTCTTAAACGACCTCACACTTTCTGTCTCATTAATTATGGCTTTTATATAGTGCTTAGCACAAAGAGTGGGAATAAAGAAATTGGATAAACTGGGATAAGAGTTCTAATTTCTCATTGGTATCTGTGAACAACACAGCAAATTTATTTCTTGGAGCTTTTTATATTTTTTTTTCTTAAAGATAAGTACAGAAGAATATCCTGTAATAAACTACTGCATTTTTTATTTTAAAAATTTTTAAAAGTAATATATTTTTAGGACATGGATGTAGTAAGGAAGTATTTTACCATTCTAGACAAAATGTTCTTGATTCTATTCACTGTTTCCAGAAGTCAAAAATAAATATGCTCCCCAGAGACTGAAATGAAGTGCAACCTCATGTTTCAGCTTGCTGCCTTTCAAGTTTATTTGTTGCACTGGTGCAGACAACTCAGCCTTCTCATGATACACCTCCAGATGCCAATTTTCAGCATGCAGTAATCACTAATGGTTTTCATTATTCTTCTCTAGAACACAGCTAAATCCAAATAAGCATCTGAAACTGTCAAGTCTTACAAATTTACCTTTTGTGGCTTAGACAAATAGCCCAACATGTCTTTTTATCTTAATCAGTTGTATCCACCCATTCTCTGAGGTATTTTATAACCCAGACACAGGCAAGTAGATTTTTTATTTACCATATTTTTCCTTCCCTCCAAACATTTTTAAACCCAAAAGCTGATACGTTATTCAAGCAGCAGACCTTAGCTAGGTTATATTGATGCTGCTACATGTCTTCATTTTGCTTCACAGAGTGGTTTTTAGGGGTTCTGTTGTGAAAAATAAGCCAGAAATCACTCAAGGGAAAAAAAAAATCACAGTCTCCTGGGTACTTATATAACAACAAGCCAAAACCAAAAAACCTACAACCTGTTTTATTCTCATAATTTTTTCCAAGGTTCTTCTTTCTCCATGTGATGCCTTAAGTTTTAGCTTTCATGTTTTTCGGACCCTGTGCTGCCTAGGGGTGTTCTGAGCCTCATATTAAGTGCTAGTAAACTCTCTTCACAGAGTAGGTAGACAAAACAAATCCTTTTCCTGATGAAGACCAAGGACAACAAATACAACTTTCAGGCCCAAATGCATAAACAACGGTGGACTGAAGAAGGAAAACAAGAAGGATGATACTGCCCAACCCAAAGCTGTAATTGGACAATTAAACCCCAATATGCAAATAGACCAAACTTATAAAAGTGTAAGACCTCATGACCAGTCATCCGTTTTGTGACCATTTTAAGTCCATCTTGGGTGTAGCCCTGGTCAGGCTCTTGTCCTGCCCAAGGTGTACCCTCAAAAGCCTTTTAATAAATATTTGAATTGTGCTTGTGCCTGAGTTGTATTTGTTTATCATGGCATACATGATAACATGCAGCCTGCAATCTGCTCAGAAAAACTTCTACTGGGTGGGTCACAGGCTATAAGGATGTAAACATAGGAGGATTAAAATCTTAGGTGATATTTAGGGAGATTGATTTCAAAGGTGAAACACCTAGGAGTTCCTATAGGGACAAGTCTTCTCCACCATGAGCACGGGACTGTAAATACACCTGGGTGGATATAATACATATGTCCCTACCTGGGGTAAGGGAGGTGCAGGGGAGCAGATGTGTTATATTTTTCTTGAGCTTCCTAATTGCTCCTCCAACACCCTAACACACTCTGCCTCCAATGTGCTTAGTAGCACCTACAGCGAGACAAATGGGGCAGCTGAAGAAGAAAAAACCCAAGTTTTTCAGTGTAAACAATAATTTATGATGTTCTTGTCCTGCTGCAAATAGTTCTTTGGATCTCTATGATATCATTGTTAAAATTTTGACAGAGTGCTGTTCCTCCCATTTTATAATTAATTTCTCCCTCCTCTTCTTCCTCTTCCCTTTATCCTATTTTTTTTTTTTTCCAAACAACCAGGTTTATCAAGTCTTTCTACCTCTTCCTGCACGTTTAAATCGGCACGTCATTGGGAACGACGGCGTGGGGTGGAAGGGGCGGAACAGACAAGGGAGAAGAACATTAAAGTCCGGGAGATGATTTTAGTGGCCGAGATGGCCAGAAGAGAACGCGCAAGGCTTGTGCGAGGCACCGGGGGAGAGCAAACTCTCCTTGTCCAGAGAAGGCTGCAAATCCTCCTTGCCGATCGGCCCGGCTCTGCAGCTGTGGACAGATCCCGCACGGCTCCGTCTCCCACGGGCAAACAGACCCACGTCGTGCGACCGACCCCAAAGCAGAGGTGTGACCATATCGCCTCCGTGGCCCGTGTCCACACAGCTTCCTCGGCATCGGGGCACATTCCCATCTCCCTGAGCCCCACGGCGCGGGGCTGCCGCCAGGAGCTCCCCGCCTGCCCCTGCTCGCTCCCAGCTGCGCCCACACTCGCCTGCCTCGCGTTCCTCCCGGGTCGCCCCGGCCGCTCGCACCCGGTGCGAGCGGCCCCAGTGTCTCCCCCGCCGGCTGCAGCCCCGCAGCCGAGCGGGCGGCGCCCCGGCTCGGGAAGCCTGCGGAGGAAAGGGGCCGGCGAGCAGAGGAGCGAGGGGAAGCCTCAGCGGGAGGGACAGCGGTGCCAGCGGCGAGGTGAGGCGCCTGGAGAGCACCGCGGCTGGGCAGGTGGATGATGTCCACTACAGGAACTGCAGTCGGTAAGAGGGACCCCGCGCTGGAGCAAGAGAAACAGTGAGGAGGAAGGAATGTCAGAAAGGAGCGGCTCGGAACTGACCTCAACCCACTTTCTTCCTTCTCGGTGGTTAACTCAAGGAGCGGAGGTGAAAGAGCTGGGAATGAAGACGAGCCTGGGAAAAAGGAAGGGTGGGGAAAGCGTTAATTTTTGGTTTTGTTTCTCACTATCAAAGGCTATTTTAATGGATAACAAATATTAGGCATCTATTTTAATAGCAACAAATCAAATTATTTTCCCCAAGTGAAGTCCATTTTGCCCTGTCCTCGTTCCAGCTAGAACAAGGTTAATTTTTGCAATAACCAGGAGGAGGCATGTCCAGGACACTGATGTTATGGGTGTCACTCTGTACCACCACATCATTGCCAGGGACAGGGGAAGGGTAGCAACGGGGGACAAACACACACAGACCTCCCTGTTTGCTCCAAAGCAGGTAGTTAATTGTAAAGATCCAAGCCTTTTTATACTGGAAACTTAACTGAAACTTAACCAAAATAAGCTTATGGGAATACAGCTGGGGAGCAGGACTAAAAGTACTGCTCAGCTTGTAACCAACGTGGATATTTAACCCTGTCTCAAGCCTTGGCAACAAAAAGTTGAACCCCGAAGGAGGAAGCAAAAGGTAACAGTGTGCTTGTTATGCTTTGTTTGAAAGGAATTATGCAAGACCATAAGTGCCTGTGCGAGTCTATCCAGCGCTATGATTAAGCAATGTTACTCTAAGAAACATAAATGTTGTGATTGTTACTAATTTTAAGTACAGTTGTAAGAGTATACAAACTGATCTATGGAATCCATAAATCCACTTCTTGCATGCAGGCTATGGAGTCCTGTCTCTATCAATAGCCGACATAAGCATTCATTTGCTGCCTGCCGCTGTGGTGTCACTGTTCACGCGGCCCTTTACCCACCCAGCTCTCCGATCATGCGGTGTCCGCGTGTCTCCCCAGCCCAGCGCTGCCTCGTGCTCCAGGCGACTACAACCCACTCCTCCGACCCGCGGCTGAACCCTTCCCAGATTGTTTTTTGGTGAACAAAAGTGAACAGGATTTAACAAAGGTGGAAGGTCCTTATTCTGTACGGCTTCTCTTATTTCCCACAGGGAAATAAGACTTTTTTGAAGAGAAGGTGTCCCTTCCAGGGTCAGTGGAAGGACAGGTCAGGTATTCTATGTGAATCTTTGCCTCTTTTTTGTACTGCCAGTCATTAGTATTGTTTCTGTTACTGTTGTTTTCATATCTCATTGCTGTTTGCAGTCAATTGTTCATATCTCAACCTGTAATCTTTGCCTTTTGTGCCTCCTCTCCTCTCCATCAAGCTGCAGAGGGAGGAGGAAGGAGGGAGTGAGCAGGCAGCAGGCTTGGAGTCTCAGTGGGAGCACTAAATTGCAGAGTGCTGTTCCTTAACTACAACATGACCCTGATGATAGTCGGTAAGTGATCTCCCCATCTTATGTGCTTTTCCACCTCATGTTCTTCCTTCATCACAATGGTATCCCACAGCCAGCCAAGGTCAGCCTCCCCCTCTGCCCACTCAGGTCCTTGTCTCATCCCATCACAAAGAATGACAGATAGTGACCCCTCAAAGACCAGAACCCACTGCCCCTCTGATGCAGGGAGGATTTCCACAACTTAAAGAACCACAGCAGCAACAGTGGTTTTATTGAAGTAAGATATTGTGAAAGTGAAACTTATCAAATGGTTGTTTAACAATAGATTCATTCTGTTATTTACTGCACAGAAGATACAGTAATGATTAAAAATTACCAATGCACAGTCTTAGTGTGCTATGATACGAGGTTATGCACAATGTTGGTCACTTACCAATGCAGTTGGTAAAGGGTATTTCAACCTTGAGAAGCAACCCTGAGAGCTGTCCTAGTGCCAGTGGAGATCACCCCAATGCCACTAGCTGCTTAGCAGGCAGAGAGCTCAGAGAAGGCTCACGTAGGCCACATCTTATTTATGGGATAAAGCAGTTGGCTCACAGTCAAATTACAAGTGATGGAAAAGGCAAAAGTGAGACTTCTTGTGTGCACAACCCCCTTTGTTCCTTGACAAATGAGTCTGCTGTTGCTGTGTTAATCACATATTTCCAGTTCCAGTTTCCAAGTTTATAGCATTAATGCTCACCATCACCCTTTTCCTGCATGGGCTACCAGAGAACAAGTTGAAACTAGAGAAGTTTTAGCTTGGTCATGATCTAGATCTTTGCTTCCTTTGGAGTCTGAACCAAAGTACCATTAGTTTGGCCAAGAGGCTGGGCCCATACATCACACCTGGCTCTGGAGGAGCCCCTACACCTCTGAGACAGGGGGTGCAGAGATGACAGCTCCTTTTATCTTTTGTGAGTCACTGCAGAAATGTGGCAAGGCCACATCTTAGTTTTTTGGCATTTTAGCCCACATTCCCTTTCACTATCCTATACTCACTCTTCTGGGACTTCCAACAACCCTGAAAGGAGCAGCAGGCTGCTCCTCATCAATGGGCCATCAGTGCAGCCAAGATGGCATCGAGTTTGTGCCTTGGCCACCCAGGCCCCACAACCAGCTGCCTTCTCCTCACTTGCCTGAGAGGTTTCTCGGGGTGCCAGGAGGGAAAGTGGGCACAGCCAGAATGGGGAAGAAAGACAACTGTGCCAGGAGATGCAGAGGAGAAGCTAGCTGGTGCTCTTGAACCTTGACTTAAACAGCTCTAAAGTCTCCCTCCCCACTGGCCTTGGTGTGCATTCCTGCCAGCTCACGAGTCTGCTGCTCTGTCACACATACACACAGTACGGGCAGAATAAGTGTAACTTTTTGACTTCCATGCTCTCAAGGCAGAGAGCAGGACTTAAAGCAAAAATCTGGTCTTTTCACATCATATCTACTTTTTCTCCCCACTCATCCCCTACTGAATGCATGCTATGTTGCAGTCTGGTCCGATGGTAAAGGTGCCATGACCTTCCTCACTAGAAGCCTCTTTAAAAAGACACCTAGATCCACGGAGGCACAGGCACTCTCAGGCAGAGAGTGATTTCAGCTCTTAGGGGCACTATTCAGCGCAGGGATTTGCTCTTTGTGCGCTCAGAAGTGCAAAGTGATCAGCTCAAAGGTGCACTATCAAGTGTGGTGTGATTCACTCTTTGTCAGGCTGCCTGAGCAGCAGAGCCG
>VYZR01089183.1:45105-71170 GCA_013400675.1 Oxylabes madagascariensis
TTGTGTGTCAGAAATGCACTACTGTATTTCCATGGAATACTCAAAATAGCCCAGAGGGAGAGTAGTTTCCAACAAGCATATTGCCTCGATCTAATTTTCTGATTATTGCTGATAGTGGCAAAAGTGGAGGAGTGTCTCTCTCCTGGCCACGATGTGCTGTATTTGTGCATTTTTCCACTCAGGATCACAGACTGCACATCCCATTACTGACCTTAGCTGGTGTAACATCACTGAATCTTTCTTGAAACATCACTGAATGTATCTGCTCCCCTTTGGTTCCTTCTCCTGTCTCTGATGCTGATTACCATTCCACCAGTTCTCCTGAATGTCATTACATTGATATTTTTTTTATTGAATTGTCTTCTGAGCCCTTTCCATCATCTCCTCCTACTGCGAATACTTCACTTCTTTTCTTTCTCATCTCCATGTCTCAGCTCCCAAGTTCTGACACACAAAGAACTGCATGGTGCGAGGAAAGCTGCTGTTAATTGATGCCTTTCCACTCATTCTCTGGCTTAGATTTTCAAATTCAGTAATAGATTTAGGGATGCCAATAGGCTGGAAACATGTAAGTTAGACTTCAAAAGGCAAATTAATGCCTGCACTGGTGCCACCCCCACACGCATATATCTTTTTGTTAACATATTTTACCTTTGCTTTTTAATTCACTGACTATAGAGAAGCAAAGTTTATGTACGAAGTGGGATAAAAAAATCCCAAGTTCTCTGTACACATAACCTAGAAAATCAATATGTTTTATAGAAGGAGCTACATTCTCTATTATAATTTGCTTTAGAGTCAAAGAAAGTTCTAAGAAATCACTCATTGCATGGACTGAAATAATAATCTGTATCCTCCTGAAGATTAACATGCATGAGGGGTTGTTCCACTTTTTTCCTCCTGCTTGGTAACAAAATTTTCTTTGTGAAAATTTTATTAAAAAACCTCTCCTGAGCTGGTAAACATAAATGAAATGTTCTGACTGTTTGTTAAAATGGGAAGTCAGTGTCATCAGCCATTTAGATAGATATTGTTATTCACTGAAAGTGTGTGCCTCCAAACTTTTCCAAAGAGATTGTACTTCTGGAATCTGTGGTAAGGTTTCATAGGAACTGTATTCCGTGAAAAGGGTTTTGGCTGTCTCCAATTGTAGTATCTGCCAACAATAAGGAACCTCTTCCAGTTTAGAATGTCAGATCTGGGAGGAGTGGAAACAAACAAAAACCCCACAATAAAACCCCACCACCACCAAAAATCCCTTCCCTTGGGATCTCACTACCTGAGAATGAAATATTCTATTTCCAGCCAGTGGGCCAAACAAACTTGCATTTTGCAAAAATCCTCTGATGGTGATGGTTTTCCTTCTTGGTCTGTTTAATTGCAAAGAATATTTTGCTGTGTAGGTCGAGCTACATGCAAATGTTATAAGTGTCACCATTTGTAGCATTGTGGTGCTTTTAAATGTGGTGTTTGCACTTAGAGTAACATGCTGATCTTAACACTTTGTAGCACCTGGACAGCGATGAGGATTCTCCTCTAGTGACACTTTCCTTTGCCTTGTGCATACTGGGTCGGAGAGCTTTGGGAACTGCATCTCACAATATGGCCATCAGGTAAACTTTAGGAATCCTTTTTCCTCATGTTAAAACAAAGACCTGTTTGTCTTTTTGCATGTGATGTGGGATTTTAAGAGAAGATTAGATCAAGGTGAAATCTTATTTCTCCATGAAATGTTTTCTGTCATTCCTGGTCATCTTTTTCTTTGTGGTTGGCTAAATAACTAATACCAGTCTTTATTTTATAGAGCAAAGCAGAATTTTTGATTGAAAGAATGGGTACCAATGGTTATTGCTTGTGGTCACTCATGCCTGGCTATTGGAATGCTGTCCTACCTCTGGCATACCAATAGGAGGAAGAAATCTCCAGAAGAGGAAGAAACTGCTGTCTGAGTTGTAGTTAGCTAAATAATAATAAATGTATAAGGGTTCTCCTCTGTGTTCCTAGGGGTGCATTCCTGTTCATTGTGCCACTTCATTCTGGCAACTAAGGAAGGGAGAACCTCTCATCTCCTGAGGCTGCAGCTTTGTCTGTTCTCAGTCTACCTTGCTCATTTGTTCATTCATTCAAAACACCTCTTCC
The DNA here is from genome assembly GCA_013400675.1 of Oxylabes madagascariensis. Classification (NCBI taxonomy): domain Eukaryota; kingdom Metazoa; phylum Chordata; class Aves; order Passeriformes; family Timaliidae; genus Oxylabes; species Oxylabes madagascariensis. Next base: position 47,245 of record VYZR01089183.1, read on the forward strand.
TAGGAAGTCTGGTTACTTAAAATATGCTTCATTGAGATAGTTTTAAATATGCTCTCCATCTTATATTTTCATTAGGGATTCTTCCATTTTCACTGGGAGTTCTGAGTTGTTTGGGTTTTATACAGTTTAATTTACACTGTGCTATAGATGAGGCATTTTATTAATGAAATAATGATTATTTTAATGGAGTTTAACTTCCACATAATTTTAGGTTTTTATTAGATTTATTTGAACTCTCTGTGTGCCCAGGAGTTTAGTAACAATGGAGAAGCTGAATAAATACAGTTTCTAAGTGACCTTGCTGTGTTGGCACAGAATGGTGAGCAAAGCTACCTAGACCTCCATCAACATGCTCCTTAGAGAGGATTTGTCTTACTAACAAGCAAACAAAGACAGCATGTGTGATTTTGAATGCATTTTGTTATAAGATAAAACAGTCCTTTTAAATATTCATTGTAGCTTTGTTATCTGTTGAGTCATTTATAACACTTTGTTTTATGTCTTCCATGCAAAATGTTTGTGGCTCACGTGGCTTATTTCTTGTTGTGCTGCTGATTTCTGCTTTCTAAAGTGGCTTTTGTCATCTCTTTTCTACTAGTCTTTGCACATTCCCTTCCTGTAGTAGTTTTCTTTTGGGCTGCATTTCTTCTCCCTTCATTTCTATTCACTCAAATTAGTGTGATTTTAGGCAAGTCGTTAGTATTTTTTAAATTGTCCTATTTTTTTGAAGATCCAAATTTTAGAGTTTGGGGGCATGATGGGAAAGTTTATGTGCATTTATGATATTTTGTTTGAGAAAAGATTAAAGTGATTTTTGATCTGGGCCTGCAACAGATAGGTCACAGCGATATTAGGAATTCATCTAAAAATAACACAAAAGATTCCTAAAACTGTCATCACATTGCATGTACTTTCCACTGGATCTTAAAATCTTCATTACAATGCTTTGGCTCTAGTACAGATACAATAACAATGTCCCCTATTTGTACTGGCTTACACTGCTAGTAGCTAATGCAAAGGGATAATATTATCAGAGACTTTCTAAAGCTTAACATGGAAAGTATGAATGTTGAGGATAATTATTTGTATAGTGTTCTATAAAGATTTTTAATAATAACTTCAGGAGTCAGCTATACCATGTCTTTTCAAAATCTGACAAATACCAATGAACCAAATTACTTCCTCTCTTTTGATAGGTGGACTCTTCATATTTAAAAATACTTTTCTTGGGGAGGGAAGGTCTGCAGAAAGGCAAAAACTGGGGTAGTCATCTGAGGTGCAGAGCTCTGTCACTTTTTTTTAATCTGTTCTATATAATCTTCAATTAAGTCCTGGTTTTCTTTTTATTAAGCAAGTGCTCCAGGGCAGTATCAAATCATTGTATTTTTAAAATGTATTTTGTGACATAAAAGGGACTAAGTGGAAGCTTCTGTCGGTATCTTTTCCAATGCTACTTCATAAAAGCTTTCCCTGGAAAAGTTTCACTGTGGAAAAACTATGTCACTTCCCCACCTGGTTAAATTACCTTTAATACATTTCCACTGTCAGAAGGATCTGGAGAAATAGAAAAGGAATCTGGGTAGCACAGTTGAAGTTATAAATTGCTGCTGCTACAAAACATGACTTTAGCTTGGTAAAATACATTTCTTCTTGTCTTTCAGAATGTATATATCTTAACTGACAAACCCAATTCAGTAGAAATTATTAACTAAGGAGCAAGGTGGGTACCCTAACCCCCCTGACATCAAGATCTTTATCAACAGAAATCCCCCCAATACATCCACTTGAGCGTGAAGGGCACCCTACTTAGGGTGTTTATAGCTTCAGACAGATCTGCACAACTTGTTTAAACACAACTGAGCAGTCAGTCAGTGAGATTCCAATAGGAATACAATTATACAGCATGCCAGGGGAAGGAGACTTTGTCCAATGTGTGCAATGCTGATGAGGCCAGAAGGAGATGCTCATGAGAATTGTCTTCAGGCACTCTTCTCTCTGTGTTTGGCAGAGCACAGCAGCTCTCACCAAGAGCGATCTCGAGTGTTCCTGCTGGTCCTTGCCCCCAGCTCTCAGACTGCTGCAGGTCAGCATTCAGTCAGATCGGGGAGAGGTACTTAAGGTCCTCCGAAGCCGGAGGAACGTTTCCTTGAGTGATGCTTCACAGTCCTTTTCTTTGAAAAGGTGCCGTGATATTTTGAGGACCTTTCAGAGCCTACTGGTGCTGAAGAGGGTTTTCGTTTTCTCAGGAATGGTCAGAACAGGCAGTCCCACAGCCAGATATGTGCATGAGAGGGGGTTGTACCCTTCCACATGTATGTGGCTGGAACTAGGTGGTCTTTATGGTCCCTTCCAACTCAGGACATTCCATGACTCTGGCTGTTGGGGTGTGGGTCATTATGTCAGAGGTCAGGGCTATAACACATTTTGTCATTTTGTCAGCTCAAATGCTGGATTACAAAAATACAGATTTAGATTACTCTGGTAAGCACTGAGAACTTACCTTGATCATCTCGGGACTTTCTGTTAATTCTCTCTGTGGAGCATCTTGTGTACAACATTGCTAGAGCTTTTGGGATGAGTTTGAGATGTAAGGACTGGGTAGGCATCGTACTCTTCTCACTGTATGAAGCGTTTCAGATGTTCAGTGGAAGCAAACCAGCCAAGAATCTGCTGTGCTCTGCAGTTCATGTTGCATTCTCAGAGGTGACTCTGCAGGTAGTAGGAAACTTTCTCTGAACTAAGTCTAGTCCTTGCTGTGTCTTGGAGGAGTGACAGTCATCCAGCTGCTGTGCAGTGGAGCAAAGGTAATGTTACCGTGGGCTGTGCACTACAGAGTTGAGAGTCAAGTTTACATTGTGTATGCAAACTATCAATTTGCACTCATTTACACACGATTTTGTCTAATCTGTTAATCAGCAAATGTCACTGTGTAAACCAAGATTTTAAATGCTCTTATATAATGTATGTAAATAATTATTCACTGTACCTGTTCATGTAAATGTCAGGAGAAACCTAACATTAACACTAGATTACACAATAAAAGCATTCATTAAGGCGGCAGAACATTGCAATGCAAATCACTTGCTCTTTTAAACTCTCATTAGGAGGCATCCTGCACGACATGCAATTTGAAGAATGACATGACATTACCATTCATTTATTCAGATATGAGTGATATGTTTAGTGGTGTATTTGTTAAAAAATTACAGAATAATTCTATTCAGCCACTAAAGCTACTAGTAAAGAAATATTTAGTAAAAATTTCAAATTTGGAAAAATACAAAAATCTCTCAATAACGCATCTCTCATTAGATACTTCCAACACTACCAAGATTGGCTGCTCAGGTTCCCGAAGCTCAGTTTGGACAAAGGGTCATTCCATGGACTGCCTCTGCCTGGAGGAACTGCTGCTCACTCTGAAACCCAGGGAAGAAGCTGGCCCCACTTGCCCCTTCCCACCTTGTCACCCCACTGCACTGCTCAGCATCTGATGGAAGGGGAAGACATAGAGGGCACGGGCCACGGCACCACAGGGCTGCTGCTGGTGCTGGACTGCTGGTGGGACTTCAAGCAGACAGTGCAGCTTCATGTCTGCCAGAGCTGAGCAGGGCAGAAAAGTTTGACTCTTAGCTCACAACCACTGTCATCTAAAATATCCAATTAGAAGGGCTACCACTGAAAATATTTCAGGTGAACTATGACATTCAGGTCGTTACTAGCTCACAGACATGCTCGTTCCTTTATTCCTTAAATAAACCTACAGTTAACATTGGAGAAGGTCTGCAGATGCAGAATACACACAGAGATATTCACCAGCTCATTAGTCTGCATCCACACTGTTTTCAGGCTGGCACTAAATGCTTTTAGTTTCAGCTGTCGGAGCAGCGTAAGGAGTGCAGTAGAAGGGAGTATTTGCTTTGGCACTGTTGCCCTCCCTCTGGTGTTTGTGGTGTAATCCCCTCTTTTCTGTACCTTCAAGGGGCTGACGGTTCCCATGCACCTACCAGCCTTGTTCTAAAATAGCTTGCAATTGTGACAGCAGCTTTTCAGGTTGTTAGCTCAGAGGGTTGGAAATGTTGCCAGATACTGTAGTTATGTCTCTTACAGATTAATGTTGTTTCTTTGACATGTAATTTTACCTTAACTTGTTTTTTAAGTATTTTGAACCAGCCTGTAACTACAGGCGATTACTAATTGAGGTATGTTAAAAGTGGGCCAAAAAAACCAGCAACAACCTTGAGTGAGGCCTGAGATCAAAGTGGTTGAGAGTCAGGCTTGAGATCAAAGTGGTTGACTTTTACAGCTTTGTAATAATCTCATTAGTGTCTTCAGGAGGGAGCATAACAATGGGAAGAGTAACGAGAGTTGTATCTTATATGGATTAAGGAGGCTGCATGTTACAGCAGTAATGGCTTGAGGTAGTGTCACATTATAGGCAGAATATACCCAAAAGCCTCATTACAATTGTCAGGAGAATAAAAGATGCCCATGGTTCTGAGAATACAGCAATCTCCTCCAGACCGCTCTGGTGGAAAATACAATACATAAAATAATTGACTCTCAGCCTCTCACAACTACTGCCACCACTGATTTGCTCCTTGTAGCAGTCATGTTTGTTCTTAAAAATCCCCTGAGTTAGAGAACTTATTATGCAGAGGGATGACAAATGGATGAGCCTCCCCTAAGCCCAGGGAGAGCTGTATGCGCTTCTCCCCCTCTACCTCTGCTATGCTTGGCTGCAGTTTGCATGGCTGTCCTGGTCCCGGCCGTGCCTTCAGCACATCCTGCTGTTCACAGCAGCCTGTTTTACTGGTGCTGATGCCCCTAAGGCACTTTGATGTGAATGCAAACTCTCTGTCTGCTCTGGTGTTCAGATTTGGCTCTGGGAGCCTCCCAAGATGTAAAAACCAGCTCTCTCTCCTGCCTACTCCTCCCTTTGTCCCAGCCAACTTTTCAGAGCAAATACGGGGGTGTTATGTGGGGAGAAACTATTCTACAGATCATCATTAGATGCAGACTTCAAGGTAGCTTTTACAATTTCATCCTGGGAAGAATATTTAGGTACAGAAGGTTTCTTTTCTAGGCAAGGATTCAGCATATCTGCTGATGTTGTCTGGTGGGTGGGCAAGTGAAAGGAACCTTCCTCATGTGTAGCCTTTTCAAAGGGGGTGATAGTCACAAATTTCACCATACTGGCTGCACTCACCATTCTCCCCCCACCCTCCCAGCTGGCTTATTCTAGGCCTTTCCTAGCTATTAAGCAGGGTTTGAGTATATTATCATTTTCTGAACTGTGGAGATGATGGATTGAAAATCAGTGAGGACCAGGACCCACTCCTTAAGGACACATAATAACTCCCACTGAAATCAGTGCTTGAATGTTTTGAAGATCTGAGTGTGCCTGTCTCACATAGGCATGTTTTAATATGTAACTTAGTACTAATAAATGCAAATCAGTTAAGAATTCATTAAAGTTTCTCTGTACTTCTTATGTTCCCAGCAGTGACAGCAGCCCTGCCTTTCTGGCTAGTTTTGGTCCCACTGATTAATTGATTTGTATTACATGATGCTTTCATGGAGAAAATCAGTATCCAGCTGTTTCTCTGGAAACAACATACGTATTTCCACTTTAATTTCTAAGACATGCTACCCACCCAGAGCAAAATTAGAATGCCTTTGAGCCGAAGTTGGCCAGGCATTCTTCCAGTCTCTCTTCTTCCTCTCTCAGAGAAGAGAATATATTGAAAAGATTTTTTTCTTTTTCATAAAATAATTAAGAAAGCTCAATTATCTGGAAAGATTGTCTTCTCTAGGGAAAGGCTGGGCAGTAATGAAAACTACTAACATCTTAATACAGCTTCTCCCCAGAGTCTTTACAATCTAAAAGAATAACTGTTGTAAGAGTGAGTAAATTCTTAGCAGGTGGATGAAACCATGTCCTGTGAGTTTGCAAGATATGCCTGTTTTTAATAGAAGGGTCTGCTTTCCTCAATTTTGAGATCACTTATTCAGAGCAACATTGAGACAGCAGTCATCTACAAGCATTATACAAGTGACAGTGGCATGGGAATCTCGTAATTCAGGGTGCAGATCGGAGCTGAAGGTTGATTGTTTCTCTTCACAAAGCTCTCGTGCAACCATCTTCTAACAACTACCTGATTTTATAGCTTTTACCTTGTGCTTATGTCTCTTATATCCAAGTAAACCATCATGCAAAGCCAGGCAGAACTGCCTCCATCTAGTTTCTTACAGTAGAAAAAAGAAACCCGGTATGTATTTGCTTTAGGGGTCATTGTTTCAGTAGGAGGCACCTGTTTGTTGATTCCTGCTCTCACCTGGTTTGCTGAACAGTTCTGAAATTTTGTATTCTCAGTACACCTGCTTTAATGTTCACATTTAGGTTTGAATGTCGTGAGAAAGGTTTTAGATTTCCTGAAAGTATTTTTTTCTATTATTCACTTACAAGGAGAAGTGCTAACAGGACTGATCAATAAACTTTCAAATAAGGAAGCAGCTTCTGCTGGCTTCGTGGGGAGTGCAGCTGGCCCTCCGACCTGGTCTCTTGGGCACAGCTGCAGAGAAGCAGCGCCCTGAGGCACCCTATGACTCAGTCACCCATCCCGAGGACATCCTTCATGCCAGGTGCCCCATTCATCTCATGGCCAGTCATTTACAGAGCATGCAGAAAGAAAACCGTCTCTCCCAAGGAACATTCTTTTGTTAGAGAAATGTGAGGTGGCCCTGCTTTACACCCACCACAGGCACTGGGCCAGAGGGTCCCCAGCCACTGCACAGGTCAGCACGAGGCTGGAGACTGACAGATCTGGCTTGGAGAGACGGGAATGACTTCTGGGCGTGACTGCTGCCTGTCTCTTACAGCTTGGACTCTTTTCTTTATGGGCTCCATGCACTGTTTAAAGGAGACTTCCGGATAGCAGCAAAAGATGAGTGGGTCTTTGCAGACATGGATCTGTTGCATAAGGTTGTTGCCCCAGCAATCCGAATGTCTCTGAAGCTACACCAGGTAGGGTATTTATTTATGTATTTATTTTTAACATTTACTATTGTGTCTGTTTTCTTAGGAAAACACAGGATATCTTAGCAACTGTCCAAAGGAGAGGGAAAGAACTGTCCAAAAACAAGGGAAATGGAGTACTTGCCACCTTATTCTAACAAACATCCTTCACTAAGATGGAAGAGTTTGGCATTTATTTATTTTGCATTCACTTGATTTTCTTTTCTGAACCCCCCCCAGCTGCCTATTTGAAACCACTTTGCAGAGCTTGAACCCTGCATTTTTCATCAAAAGAAAGCAGAAAATCTTGTCATATTTTACTTGTGTGGATACTATAAAGGTGGTTTCTACATTCAAAGGAAGCACATTGATTATGCTGATTTCACTGCTACTTTCAGGTCAGGCCCTGTATAGCTTGGAGTTGACTTTGTTCTTGCTCTGGCACATTATGATTTAGTATCATACGCTTTTATCATGAATGATATTTATAATTGTTCTGGATGTTACTGAACTGCTGTGAATTTGTATCTGATTTCTTTCACACAATAACTTTATGGTGTTACCACTGGCCATGGTGCTGCTGGATGAAGTTTCAGTATTGCAGTATTTGTTGATGGATTCCCAGTCTGTGCTATTGTTGGTGGGGTTGTATGAATAAAAATAAGAATTTCCACAAGAACTGTGGACTGCCCTAGGTGATATCTCTCTCCAACTTACCCAAAAGCTCTGCCTCCCATAGTTTCACACGTCATTAAAAAAAAAAAAAAAAAAAAAAAAGGATAAGCTGGTAGTCTCCAAATATATTTGTCCAGTGTAGTCATGAGATCAGAACAGGTTACAATAAAACCAAGATTGTACTTTTCTATATTACTGTTAAATGAACCTCCCAAAAGACACTTCTTCAAGTGTCAAGTCACTTGGAGGGGGCCAGCTCGCAACTGTTTGGAAGCCAGTATTTTGTTGACTGTCAATGGTTTTTGTGTTTTCACAAAGGTACCTGACCTCTTCAATACTTTTTCCTGTACGATCAGGACCAGTTCACATGCCCGGATGAGTACGAGGACCCAGTGGTTTTGTACGAAGCGATCCAATCCTTTGAAGAAAAGGTGGTGATTTGTCATGAAGGGGACCCAGCCTGGCGCAGCGCAGTCCTGTCCAACCGGGAGGAGCTGCTGACTCTGAGGCACGTGGTAGATGAAGGAGCAGATGAATATAAAGTTATCATGCTCCACAAAAGCTACCTGAGCTTCAAGGTGATAAAGGTACACATGCCATCTTTCTAATATTGCAGTAATTTAAGGCTGTGGTAACTAGTACTGTTTCTGAGTAATGTGGCCGAAAGGAGAAGTTAATTGTAGTTTTTAAAGTAGGGACTGGAGGCCAAAAGAACTCTCTTCAGTTGACTTCCATTTTGTCACCCACGTTTGTGTCGCTGAAATAACATTCCAGGCTTTAACCAGGGAGTAGCTGCAAAGGTTCATTAAAAAGCTATTGGTACAAAGATATGATGTGTTTGCACACTCAGCCACTGCCGTTCTACTTAGATCCTGTAGTTCTGCATCTTGAGTAGCAAATGTTTTTCTACGATCTGCATGTTTTTAACCCATCTGCAGGTCAACAAGGAGTGCGTCAGAGGCCTTTGGGCTGGCCAGCAGCAGGAACTGATTTTCTTACGCAACCGTAACCCGGAGAGAGGAAGCATCCAGAACAATAAACAGGTGTTGCGGAACTTAATTAATTCTTCATGTGATCAGCCACTGGGATATCCAATGTATGTTTCCCCCTTAACCACCTCGTACCTTGGGACACACAGCCAACTGAGGAACATTTGGGGGGGACCTGTCAGTTTGGACAACATTAAAAAGTGGTTCAAATCCAAGTGGTTAAGGTAGGTGTTAAATTTTGGCTATGCTGGTAAGAGACCCTGCAGTCTCAGTTTCACTGTATTTTCTGTTAAAAGAGAGTAATTCTGTATTGTTATCTGTGAGAAAAAAATTAATTGCAAGTAACTCAGAATATAACAAAATAGTGCTGCAAATAGAACCGAAAGAAAATCCATTAACTCATTCATGACAAAGCTTTCTACATGTTCAACAAGAGCCATTCAAATCACACAGCACTACAGACATTTCCCTTATTCCATGGAATTTTACTGTTTATGCCATCTAAGTAAGGGTATCTTTTCGGTAACTCTGAACATGAGTAAATGTGCTGGTGGATTTTGGTGAGTTATGCTCCGAAGCTTTGGCAGTTAGACATTCATCCCCAAGTTATTGTTCTTGACCAAAGCACACCTAAAAATGTACTTGCTATTCACCAAAACTGCCTGACTTCCCCTAGCTATGCATGATCAGTACCTGACACTGCATCTCCCATTCCTGCTTAACTCCCTTGCCTCATTCCCTGCCCTGTTGCCACTGGAGCTGAGGAGAGGCAGGGCACCATGGAGACACAATGGGAGCCAGCTTGCATACCAAGACCTATATTAAAATGCCAATATTATATCTAATGACTTAACATGCTAGTTTCCCTAGTTTTCTCAGAGTCCTCTGAACTCTCTCCAGCCCATTCCTCTTTGCTACTTCATACAGCAGTTAATATTGGGAGACCACTGTAACATTAGATAAAGAGCCCTAAGGTATTTCAGGGTTCCAAAGCCACTAAACACAGACAAGGTTCATATACAATTGGCTTGTATCATATACAGTTTTGTACCAAGTTAGCTTATCACACCATCATCTTTGCCATCTCCTAAAACGTCAGAAGACCTGCAGTGGTGTGAGAGAGAACACTCTTTGAGGGCACAACAAACACTGGTGACACAAACTTTCATGTGCAGCAAGTGGCTGACCCTGTGTGTGTTTCTGCAAACAGAATGCGAAAGGACTGCCATGCAGCAGCTCACCACGAGAGAGGCAATGTTGAAGAGGTGGATAGTGGAGGGGGGTCTTCATCTAGCAACAATTCCACAGGGAATTCAAGCCAGACCAGTAGCTCACAGCCCACCAGGGATGGAACCCCTCAGCTGCAAACTTCATCTCAAGAGGTCCACCAGCGGGCAGGTATTTGCACAATTGCCTTTCTCTGGAGTCTTTTCCTGGGGGGACACATAGGCAGATGCTTTTGGGGAGTCCTCAAATCCAGTGGAAAACTAATTTTAGCGAGAGAGTGCAGTTTGTCTCTCCTAATGACCAAGAACATGTAGGGGATGACTTCCCAATATTGTTCCAGGTATTTACTGGGAGGGTGTAACGCAAAAGTGATTCACCAAAGGCTCCACTGTCAAAGTCCATTATGGGTAATTTTTGGCCTAGCAGGTGCCTGCCAGAATGAGGAATGCAGATGGGAGGGAGCGTACACATGCCATGCAGGGAGCCTTTACCACGGCAAACCTTTGCTTATTGTTGACTGGGAACAGCAGAATGAAAGCATGCAAAAATCTTAATTATCTTGGAAGGACTGTGACAATTTATTTGAGGAGTTGGTTTGGCTGCTCATCAGTGCATGTGGAGAAAAAACAAATGGAAAATAGCTTATTTTGTCTATGTAGCAGATACTAAGAGAAAATTAAATGTTGTCAATCATTCTGTCGACTAACAGCTGAGCCCTTCTCAAAGTACGGATTCGAAAGTGCTTCAGACATATTCACAAGGTAGAACTAGTTGCCTTTACATTGGAAATGTATGTTAGGTAATAAGGATAAGGATAAGCAATTGTTTGGACGGTCACATCTAGAGCATAGTGGTCAGTGGCTCAGAGTCCTGATGGACATCAGTGACAAGTGGTGTCCCTTGGGGGTCCATACTGGGACCACTGTTATTTAATATCTTCATCAGTGATATAGACAAAGGGATCAAGTGCACCCTCAGCAAATTTGCAGATGACACTGGGCTGAGTGCTGCAGTTGACACACCTGAAGGCTGGGATGCCATCCAGAGGGACCTACACAAGCTCAAGAGGTAGCCCTTGGGAATTCCATCTAGTTTAACAAGTGCAAGGTGCTGCACCTGCATCAGGGGAATCCCCAGAATCAACACAGGCTGGGGATGAACAGATCAAGATCAGCCCCGTGGAGAAAGACTTGGCGGCACTGATGGATGAGCAGCTGGACATGACCCAGCCATGGGCACTCACAGCCCAGAAACCAAACCCAGCGTGTCCTGGGCTGCATCCAGAGCACCGTGGGCAGCAGGGCCAGGGAGGGGATTCTGTCCCCCTGCTCTGCTCTGGTGAGACCCCACCTGCAGGGCTGCATCCAGCTCTGGGGCCTCCAGCACAGGAAGGACATCAAGTTGTTGGAGCGGATCCAGAGAAGGGATACTGTATTGCATACATAGATTTATATATACATATATAGATTACACATGAGGAAAGGCAAAGAGAATTGGGTTTGTTCTGCCTGGAGAAGAGAAAGCTTTGGGGTGACCTAATTGCAGCTCTCCAGTATCTGAAGGGAGTTCACAAGATGGAAAGTGACTTTTTACAAGAACATGGAGTGAACAAGGGGGAATGGCTTCAAACTGAGAGAGTTTAGGGGTTTAATTGGATAGGAAAAGTTTGTTTTTTTTTTTTTAGGAAAAAAATCTCTACTGTGAGGGCATTGAGGCACTGGGACATGTTGTCCAGAGAAGTTGTACATGCCCCATTCCTGCAAGTATTCAAGGCTGGGTTGGATGGGGTTTGAGCAAACTAATCTAGTAACAGGAGTCCCAGTCCACAGCAGGGAGCTTGGAACTAGGCAAGTTCTAAGGTCCCTTCCAACCCAAACCATTCTGTGATTCTAAGTTTGCCAGTGGGTCACTGTGAGACCTATCACTGTGGGATCAGGACTTGTAATTTAAAGCCAATTAACTCTACATTTCAACAAGTCTGTGGTATTATTGTATAAATTAAAGCAGAGAACTTGAGGGGTTTGACACTTGTTTGTTTCCTTTTAGATAATTTTCACCTATCATTAAAGATAATGGGCAGGACTGGAATAAATCTTGCCCTGAATATAAATCACCTTGCAAGAATAAAATAACTGCAGCTTTTAATTGTGTCTAGTGTTAGAGGAATCCCCATGTGCATACTCATGACTTGACATAACAGTAATCAGAGTAGCAAACTTAATTGTTACATAATGATCCTGAGCATACCATACAATAAAGTAATTTAATTGTGAATTGTTTAAAAGAACATATTGATTGGGTGCCCAGAAAACCATAATCAAGAGAGAAAGTCACACTTAGATAAGAAAAGCAACCTGGCTTTTGGTAAAATGAAGACATGCACAACAAATGCAAAGAAATGGTAGCAAATGGAAATGTATTCACTCCTGAGATACTGTAGAAAATGAAACAAAAAGAATTTTTTGGCTAGGGTCATTAGCAACAAAAAGATAAAAGTGGGCTTGTGGTTGTTTATTTTTAAAGAATATTTAAAAGCAAAAGAAATCCTAGTAGTGGTCTTGATCTGTCACTGTATAAAAAGGTAGAGTTGCCAATATGCAGTATGTAGAAATGAGAAAAGAAATGTTTGGTTTATATTGGGAAAAAACATAGATAATCTATTTCTATGATCTGATCATAAAGCAGTTCCTTCCATCCAAGCAGCTACAAAGAACATGAAAGAGTGGTTATCAAAACTATATGCTTAATTGAGCAAAGCCAAATGACTCATTCAAGAAGGGTTTTAAGAGAGCTGGTTAAAAAACAAGCTCTGTTCGATCTTCAATAAGTATCAGGACTTTAAGGCAATACTACAGCACTGGAAAAGAACTTATGCTATGCCTATTAAAAATCATAATATTGTTGTCCTGCAACGTACAGGTCTAGTGCCCTAATTTAAGGACATTTTTAGTTTGGAAGCGCTTCAAAAAAGGATCAGAATTCTGGGAAATACATCCTGCATTGAAAGATAAAGCACTTTCAAGCAATTGGTATTGTAAGAGATGCCTTGATCGTAGTCTGTAAGTATTTACCTGGACAATGAAAGGTGACCAAAGACCATTGGGCTGAGCAGACTTGGATGTAACAAAACTAAGCAATTCAGATTTGAAATCAAGAGCACATTTTCAATATTGAGAGAGTAAATAAATAGTGAAACAAGAAGACTAAGGATTAAGGTGGATTCTCCATGACTGGAGATGCTGGATGCATTTTTAATAATCACAGTGGCAATTAATAAAACCACACAGGAATTAATTCTGGGAAGTTCTATGGCCTATGCTATATAGGACAGCAGACTAGATAATCATAGCAATGCCTTCTAGATTCAAAATCTTTGCATCAAGTGCATTTAACTTCTTCATATTTCATATTGCGTTTTGCAGCCTGGTACCACTGAGTCTGCAAAATTTCAAAATGCAGTGAAAGCCCTATATAAAAGCACCACCAAAATCAGGAGCACTGGAAACTTGCGGGGTTCTCCCCCAAAGTGTCCTTATTTCATGATGCAGTTTATAGAACAGCTTTTGTTTTTCTTAGTGTTTTTAGGGACAGTTTTTAGGTGTAGATGCGGGTGGTCTCCTGCCCAATGCTCCAACCACTGCATTTGGGATGAATATAAGAATACTTTTGGACAAGGGTCAGCTTCACAATTTAAATCACAGATGTTTGGCCACGTTAGCCACGGCGCAAACTAACACACCACAGCCCCTCTGCTCTTAATTCCAGTCCTTTCTTTTTATTTAAGAAAGGTAACCTATTGAAATAACCATCAGATGTAGAAACCAAAGCACTTAAGCAGAACCCCAGGGTTTGAAGAACCTGAATCCCTGCGGAGGCCAGACGTGCATGCGCACAGCTGCGGACACGGCAACCAGGCCTGGCGCCCATCACGGCACGTGAAGGACTGAGGACACTGGCTGAGTGGACACAGGACATGGACACAGGGGCCATGGAATCACAGAATATCCTGAGCTGGGGGGGACCTCCAAGGACCATCGAAGTCCAACTCCTGGCTCTGCACACAGCAGCTCCAAGAGTCACACCATGTGCCTGAGAGCATTGTCTAGGAGCTTCCAAGAGCCATGTGTGTCTGTCCCATCATTCTCTAGCAGAGATCTTGGGGATCCTATTACTTAGGAAACTTAATTTTTTTTATTGTTTGGAGTATAAAAGTAGAGCTAAAGATACATTGTAATGAGGTGTGAAAGTGTCCAATACTTGCCAAACCAACTAGGTTTTAGCGAGCTCCAGTTAGGCTGTAGCCCAGCTCTGCTCATCTGACTCTGCCAAGTTACCTAAATTCTCTTTGCTTCAGCATTTGAAAAATGGGGATAATGATGCTAGCCTCTGAAAAGCAGGTCTGTGGAGGTAAAACAGCATGTTTCAGCCATATAATGTAAATGGCTTGGATATGAAATTCTGCATTGCTGGAACCTGCATGAATTCAGCAGTCATGTTTTTAGAAGATAGTGTGAGATTTATATTCCTTTATGCCAGCAAAATTTCAGTATTTGGAGGAGTTCGGGTATTGGGGAAAACCAAAGCAAAAAAAAGAAAAAAATTACCAACAGCCTGGAAATGCATGCCAGAAAAACTAGTTTCTGTGTTGATGGTTCTCAACAGATTTCCTGGCATCAACTCCCCACCCCACAGCTATAGCTAGGAAACCAAAATGCCAGCTTGTGTTAATGTTTGGAGTTTCCTGGAGAGCAAAAAAAACCAAGCAGGCACTCTCATGACTGGGTATTTGCTGTGTAAGCTTGGGTTAGAGCCTGTCTACAGAAACAGTGAACTCTGCTGGGGCCTGTGGCACACACCAACCCATGGCAGAATGCCTGGGTACAAGGAGGCCTCTGGTGGGTTCACTGCCCAGTATTTTATGATTTATTTTTCATTCCATGGCTATTTAAATACACAAGCATAAGAAATACAGAGATTGTTGGCTTGAATGACAGAAGGTGTGGATCTAAATGTTAAATATGGGGATGTATTTGTACAGGAAGGATTTGTCTAGGCATGTCAGAATAGCTTATCAAATCTACTTCCAGTAGTGGCTGCATTGAGATGCTTCCCAGAAAGGGACAAGAGCCTTATGTGGGTCTCATTCAGACCTCCAATAGTGTATCCCACGTAAAAGCATTCACATCTTTTCAGGTCTGTGATGTACTGTAAATGTCTCTCTTGGAACTCAGAGTTTACTATTAGTCTTAAAAACTGTCCTGTGGCTTGAATGCTGTATTCTTCCACTTGGCTGAATTTTGAAAGTCCCTCTCCCCATATGCAGGAGTAATTCTTTAAAATGTGCCATTGTTTTAACTTACAGGTTTTTGGTTTCATTGTTGCATTTAATTATACCAAGCCATTTAAGGTGGATATTCAACATTCCATTAGTGTGGTTGTCAAAGGGGAGCAGAGTCACAGCAACACTATGCTCAGTCATTCACTGGGCTGATTAAACTGTACGTAGCAGAACAGCTGTGAGCCTGTGATTCGAGTGCTTTGCTTGGGGTCTCTTCTCATTTCCGTGTCTTTTGACTCAGTGCACAACCTCTAGAGTTATTCTGACCAAAACTCAGAACACCTGTAGCGGAAAACACTACACAGAAAACACAGAAAGATTCATAGGTTTAGGAGTTTGTTACTTTTTACTTGGAGTTCTTATGCTAATAAAACCAGTGGTAATATGCCAACAGTAATATGTACACATGGGACACTGTCAATAGCATGGGGTTCATCAGAATGCCACTGACTTAAATATATTCATCTTTCTTTTGAAGGCAGGAGAAAACCCAGGAGTCAGTCTGTCCAGGCACACACTGCTTTAAACCAAAGGCCCCCTGCTTCAAGTCACTCTGGACCAATTGTAGAAAGCCGCCAGCCTTTCATCCAAACATCTACATCTGCCCACGAAATTGCCCAAAGGCTTTCTAGTAGTCAGCTATCATTCCACAACTCGGCAACATCTGTGTTTTCTCAGTCCCCTGCTGTTCCTGTTGCTGGCCAGCTGACTGTGCAGGACCGAGCTGCAGCAATGCTCAGGTCCAGCCTGGCCTCCTCCACCAGCTCAACTCTCAGCCTGCTGTTCGGCAAGAGAAGTTTTTCAAGTGCTTTGGTGATTTCTGGGCTCTCGGCTGCGGACGGAGGCAACACGAGTGACACGCAGTCATCCAGCAGTATGAACATTGCCATGGGGCCGTCTGCCAGAGCAGCAAGCCAGGCCGCGCGGGTAAGGGTGAAGCTGAAACAGCAGTGCCGAGTGTGAGCCCCCTTCTGCTCGCCTGCCTGGTTCCTAACTGTCCTCACCACCACTGGGTTTCTTCCTCCTCAGTCAGAAAACAGTTTTTTCCAAAACAGCGTTGGGATTTTGGTATTTTTGGGGGATTTTGCTGCATCACAATGAGACTGTTGAGTATTAGTGTGTCTGTGAGAGTGTTTGTGAGTAAGTAATGGGGGGGGGCTGTTACGCACACATCTGAAATTGCAAACTGGGGCAAAGTCGCTTTTCCTTTCTCTCCAAACAGGGACTTACATCTCCATTTTCTGCAGCTCAGGTGATGAGTACTGTCATAGCAGACAGAACAGCTCCTTCCTTGCCTGCTTCAAGTCCTGTGCAGGACTTAAAATTGTTTTATCTGTAGGAAAAGGAACGGTTTCCCCTGAATAGTGCATTTCTTCTGTCCTCTCTCCGACTGAAATTCAATCTAAGACCTGAAACCTTGTTGCTGAAAGTTAGTCAGAGGACTCCTGTGTGAAATATTTACCAAAGGAAATCAGCATGCCCCGTGATTAAGCATTTTCTAACAGCAAAACACTACATACTTCCAGCCTTCTTCCCAATATACTCACAGTTTTATTCCTATCTTCCCTGAAAAATTCAATTCACATTGTAAAGTTACTGCTTTATTGTTTATTTAAGTGTATTTATTTAACTGGTTGCCATCCATTGCTGTCCTGAATTTTGAAAATTGACCTCAGCACCAGAAAGCAGAAACATGAAAAGATGGACTAGAAATAAAGGGTGACTGCAATTAGACAACATAGTTAGACAGACTTTTGCATTTGGCCTATCAAAATGGAAACCAAACTGGCGATAGGGGAACACTGCAGATACAAGTCCCAAGCATTTGTCTGTCACTGTCCTTCTGAAGTGTGTATAACTTCCCTAGTTTCCAGAGAGTTCTCCAAACCTCAAGTGAGAAAAGCTCCTTGGCCTGTGTGTATTTTGCTCTCAACCCAAAAATACCATGTGTGGTACAGTTCCCTAGAGTTTCACCATGAACTTCATCTGGAGTCAACTAAATGTTACTCATCTGGGTCCAATCCTGCTTTGTTACTGTAACAAGTATTAGTATTTCTACACGAACAGCTGAATCTATCCAATGAGAAGACACAATTCAAACTCTCAGTTCATGGTGTAATTCACAAGAGCTCAGCCAGTCTGCAGTACTGAGTACTAATGGTAGGATTCACCTTGTCCAACTTCAAGCTATCTAAAATTTGGGCAGGATGTCTCTGTAGGTTGTTGTTGAGGCTTCTGTTTTCAGTGAAGAGGCCTTCATCCTTGGAGCTATTAGAGGAAATTGTCCCCTGGGAGACTTGTATCTCTCTGCCAACCATTGGTAGCCTAAATGACACAGCAAGACCACATGGTGACATTTAGATGAGGTGAATCCTGGCCAAAGTGACTGCTTGGAGTCCAGGTGCCCGTTTGATTGAAAGCAGTAAAGAGGAAGCGTTTCATTTCAACGTTCACACAGCAAAGTTCTGGAACGCTTTTATCTTAATGGACTCCTTACAGTGGGGCAGCACTGCTCTTAACATTTTCAGACTGATAATTGCATTCCAGTTTTAATGAAAAGGTTTCTTTGTAAGTTGGATTTAAAATTTGGTGTATGAAGCAAGCTCCAGAGCAACCCGATTTAACAACTTAGAAGTCAGCCCTGCTTGAAGCAGCAGTTTGGACTGGATGACCTCCAGAAGTCCTTTTCAATCCAAATTCTTTTACAGTTCTCTATATATGTACATCTGTGGTACTAAACCTGCAGCTCCTGGTCTGCTTTTCCTTCCAAATTTATGCATTACACAAAGTGTGACAAGTACCTCTTCAGAACTCCCTTGTGAATAATGCATGTTAAGAATCCCATGGAGTTTCACAGAATGACATCCCTACGTCAATTTTTAAACTTTTTTCACCTGTCACTTCAAAAAATAGCTGAAGTGTTACTTAGAAATTTCCTAAACTAGTTGACTTTTTCTTTCTTACTTTCCAGCAAGTCGCTGAGACCTGTGAAGCAACAGACGCTACGGAACCAAGACCCCAGCGGGAGGCGGGTCCGGCCCATGCACTGTTCATGAGTCGGAACCTGGAGTGCAGAAGGGCCAGCCAAGAAGATATGGCCCTGGAAGACACTGCTTCGCAGCAGAGCCTGTCTGAGGAGCAGTAAAAGGAGCATTCCTAGCACAAGGGCCACGCGCTTCTTAGCATTAAATACAAACAGAGTTAGATCAGAAAGCTGCACATAGGTTTAGGTTCTTTCAAATGTAACCTTCAAATGTTTATTTTTCTAACTTCTACACAAGAATATTACAGGGCAGATGTTCTTCAGCTAATGGCCTTGGCATGGGTAGGGTTGGAAGACATCCTAAAAAACACACAGTGCCACTTCATCTCAGGTTCTTGTAAATCTTAGAACAATGAATACAACCTGTTCAACGTTCCTTCCCCTGGAATGGTTAGAATCACAAATGAATACAGTAGGAAATACTAATACAACTCAGTGAAAAGCACACAAAAGGCATCTCTTTCCTGCCATAACTAAACAGCTGATTGCATGCAAACTAACTGAAATTTGGTATATAACATATAGCAAAAGGCAACTAAGAACAGAAGCAATGAATACATAAAAGGACAGTACAGTGTCCTGTAACATTAGAGCTAATCTGATTTTTTTTTCCAACTGCAGATCTCATCTTTTTGATGTGTTGTGCAGATGCTAATGCTGAATAGCAACACAGCATCTCAGACTGATATACTGCATGCAGCCATACTGAAATACTGTGTGAACGAGCCACGCTACACCAATTAACAAAAGTCAACTGTAAGAAAAGAAAGTATCCAGTGCATGGAAAGTCTTCAAAGCATATGGTGCAACCTTATTTGCAAAGCAGCTTTGCCTAAATTAGGTATTATCTCGTGCTCCTGTTTGGTTTACAGCAGTGTTTCTAAAATTCTAAGCAACAGTACTCTTAGGAGTTGCAAAAGGGCCATGGGAAATCCTCCTCAAGGATGGAAAACTGCAAAGCAGGCTGTACTTACTGTCTGGAAGTGTTTGTGTTAGGAAGGGAACAGCTGAATACCTTTAATTGCTGGACACAGCTCACTGTCCATAAACACTTGTGGCCAGTAATTACAAAGCCTTCTGATTTCCCTCCCCTACAGAAAACTGAGCTGCTGCCAATAAAGAGAGATGATACAAAAAGGGAGGCCATGCCTTCACAAGGTTTGGGAAACACTGATTTACAGGAATGCATGACTACTTTGAAACCCAAAAGGCTACAGCAAATCCTTCCTCTACTACAGAGTCTAAACAAACACACGTGTGTTTTATTTCCAATTAAAAAAACTGCAGCTATCAGTGTCTTGCTGTTCCTCTTTACTGTAACTACCATAGATTGTTTCTAAATCTCAACACAATGATGTGCAGCCAGGCTTTGTCCCAATTAACAAGATTTAACAAGAGATGCTGTAGCTAAGTCTCATTACTGTTAGGCAATACTCAGTTGCATTCTGAGCTTCCTACTGTGCCACACTTCCGATCTGAGTAGTAGAACTAAATAAGACTGAGTGAAAATAAAATGATCGAAGTATGTTCTGTGCGGCAGCAGTTTCTGGGTCTTCTGTTTGCCATTGTTTTCAGCCTGCTTTCTGCCTTACAAAATTAGGAAACTTAGCCTTTTTTAGTTCACTTCAGATCTTGATGAGTTGATTATTAATAAAGCTGATCACAATCTAGGAAAAATTCTGCTCGTGTTCCCAAAAAGCAGAGTACTCATGTACAACCCTCTAGACACATGGTCATCAGTGCAGTTCAGGCCCTACTGTCTCCTCTAGCATCCAGGTGAGATGTGGAAGAGGATACTGAATTCAGCTGCTCCATTTTAACCAGTTCTGGCAGATGATGACTCTTGTCACCACACTGTTCATAAAGTGTTTCATTACAAGTGAAGGATGGAGGTTATACAGGTAGGCTCCTACTAATAGCCCCCAGCCCCATTTATGCTTTGGAGGCTTTTGCATGGCAGTCCACAGGATAAACCATTGCTGCTTTGTCTTCCAGCATGGAGGCAGTGCAAACAGGTGGCTCTGGAAAGCACCAAGAACTTTCCCATATTCACCTAGCATCACTTAAGCCTCCAATTTCCACATCTTTAAGTTTGAATCAATTTCCATCAAAAATAAGTAATTCTAGTAGTCCCAATCAACCTAAATTATTCAGTGTATCCAACTCAAGCACACTAAACCAGATTGGGGAATGACTGCACAAATCCTTTTAGTGGCAACCACTGTGTTTGCTTAGCATGGATTGCGGCCCAGTGACAGCACCTTCCCCGAGCATGTCTTCTGCAAGGCTCCACCATCTCCACAGGCTCTGGTACTGCATCCTAAAATAATGCAGCTGCCTCACAGTTCCTGACTTAGTGCAAGTCACTGTCCCCTGGAGCATAACTCCTTGGGGAGAGCAGTTGTGCCATCAAGTCCAGATGCCTGCCAGCAACAGCAGGTTCCAACATTTTTGTGCAGTCACAGCGAGCAAGCACAGCAAAACAGGCATCAAGGTAAGATTGAGAAATCAGTTCCTTTTTTGTAGCCATGCCTTACACAGTTTTTATTTTGCCTTAAAGTTGCTATTGTTGCATAGTGGGTTGAAAAAACCCAAGAGTGACCACTAACAAGCATAACACAGAAAAAAAGAAAACGAGCACAAACTCTCCCATGTTACATTTCTCCATATTTTTGGAGATAGTCTGCTGTTATAGTAATGAGACTACTGCTATATGCAGCAGTTTTAAATATGAGCCAATCCTACAAAATGATCTGACATAATGGTTAAAAATTAAACCTTCAACTAGGCATGGGGTTGTATCAATTAAACACATCTTAGACTTCCCCCATTTTTGCATGAGGTAGAGATACACGCAGTTAACTCTGCTTGTGACAGAAGGTGCATTTAGGGCTCTGATGCACACCAAGCTAATAAATAGGAACCTAACCTTTACACAAGGCCTAATTTGAACAATAAGCTGCTCTGAACAGCTCTGCATAACACCAAAAGGCACCTGAGTCCTCAGCACCAGTGCTACGTACACATGAAAGCTTTGAGCCATACCTTTATTCCTGAAAAACAGCTTGATACTTAACCTTAACATGAGATGCCTCAGAGTTGCAAGATGGAAGTATGCCACTTTTGGGGCAGGTTTTGGCCTTTAAATGAAAAGCAAATGTGTTTTCATTGCTTTTATGTCATCTGTGACCCTGCTGGTGGGTTTCACAATGCCAAATACTGTTAAAACTTGGCCCTAAAGTTGCTCAGGCTTAACAGTTTGCCTACACGTCTGATCTCTTGCTACAGCTGTGATGCAGGAAGGGTGCCACCATCACCATGTAAGGACCTTTTATCAAGAGTTGCATCGGTTTTTTGCATCAGGTGCTATGCTTGATTTTTTGAGAGCGGCAGAGGCCACTTACCTCATTCAGCCAGTCCAGAATGTTTTTGTCTCTACAACATGAAAATAGTGACATTCCCATCTTGTTAGCAAGCTGAATGCATCCTGTGAGGAAATCAAGTGCTCAATCCACAAGACCATTTGTACATGCAGTTCTTTCATGGAAAAGTCAGAAAGGATGAACAGATGGAGGTCTTTTCTGCCTCCCCCCCAGCTTAACCTCAGATAACATCACCACTGCTGAAAAGAAACACTAGGAGTGATTTTATCCACTGTCTCAGCAACCAGAGAGGAACACAAACAATACAGCAGGTTACAGGTGGGAGGATAGTGAGTATATGGTAAAACAAGCACAAACACAGTACTTCAGACTTTGCACTGAGCATGGGATACTTACCTCCCTCATATTTTGTTTTGCTAAATTTTGTTTTCCCAAATAGGCTCTTGTTTACATCATACAGTAAAAGCCAGTTGCTATACTCGTAATGGTGAAACATGGCCTGATGATCTGGCAAAAAGACTTTCAGTAACTTTTTACTAAAGCCAAGCACAGGCTGCTGAACTGCTCACATCCACCAGGAACACTGGCAAGCCCCAGCCTGGCCTTCAGCCCAGCTGTTTCCCACCACAGCAAGCAAGTAGGAACCAGTGATAGTCTGCAAAGTTCATTCCTGTTCATCCAAAAATAAAAACCAGAGGTGCTGGCTGTTCCCTCCATTTTGTAGTGTCATGCAACTTCTCTGTGAGGAACTGAAGTTGTTGCAAAGTCTCACTTCATTCCCATAGGCAGAAAATCTTGGCACTCGATTCACTGAAGACAAATCTCAATGAAAAGGACTTACCAGTGTGAATCTTTTTTCCTTAGCATGATGACTAGATGTTCTCAATATCTACGAATGACATTCTAACACTATTAAGTTCTTAGGATTCTCTGTGATGTCATTCACAGCTTCTTATAAAAACTGCTTATTAGAATAAGGCAAGAAATGTCATCTGCATTTGTCTCTAGCCCGCCAACTGGTGGCTCTTCTCTTACTGGAAAATTTAAGTTAAAGATTAGCTGAATTTTCTGCAGCTCATTATAGACGATTAGAATTATCAGTGAGATTCTCCAGCATGTGATAATCATCTTCTCTTCAATGCATTTTTTAAAAATACCCAGTTATTGCCATATTTAGATCACTCCCTGGATTAGGTGCTGGTATTTAGTTACCACGTTTCACTAGTGCTTGTACATCCTTAAATCTGCAACACAGACATATTACTTATAATTAACTTTGCAGTAGGTCCAGTATCAAAGATTCACCTGTCTCACTTCGAGTTTTACAAGTCAAAAATTGCCTAATGCATGATAAATAATGCAGGCCCTGTTTATTCCACACTGTGTGCAATTTCATGCTGGAATTACAAGACTTGTGGCCAAAAATGTCCTTGATTCTCAGGCTTCCAGACAGTAATTGGTACCCCACATTCTCCCCTTCTTTGCACCAATTAAAACCTGCAGGTGCACTAATGTTGTCATCTGGAATCTAGCTGGTACATCAGAGGTGCTTTTCACCAAATGTGTGCTATTAATAAAATTGGCCCATCAGGGGAATTTTGAATGCTCCATTTGCTGTTACAGTGCTCTCAAGGCCTTCCAAGTATTTTACTAGTGCAAGACCAGACAATAAATTCTTACCTTTAAAGTAAACACAGGCTGTCATAAAAACTTACATGCAGTTGGAAATACAACTTTCTCACTCACTCGATATATATTGAAACAGACAAATCGTATCTTCAGCACTGTCTGAGATTTAAAGGCCAGACATGACTGTTAAGGTCATCTACATTCTCCAGCTGAACACAGATCACAGAACCTCTCTTTATTTCTCTTGAAAAGCACTCTAGTTCAGAGAGAAAACGGGCTTAAATAAAGGACAACAAATTAATGACACTCACCAATCTTGAGATAGGTAGCAGAAAACAACAGACACTGATGTCAGTAGCAAAAATATACATTAGTTTAAAAGAGCTGGTATTTCACTCACAGTTCCAGAGAAGGAAAAGTCCACCTGCATTTTCTAGTGACTATCTAGCCTCAGTACAAAAGATCTTCCTTGAACCATGAGACAATGGATTAAAAGTACTATAAGCACTGATCAAAAGTTCCCCAAACTTCTTGTAATTGTTTGGGTTTTTTTTTTCCCCGGCACTCTACTAAATGATGCAACTACAGCAGGCATCATGGCACTACATGCAGGGCAATAGATCTACT
>VYZR01089183.1:76766-90520 GCA_013400675.1 Oxylabes madagascariensis
TTTTTTTTTCTTCTGCAGACTATTTCATACCAATGGCACTTTGTATGAAATTATGGGTTATTTCTGTTTATTTATTTAGCTAGTACAGGAGTGCATTGAGCTGTTCTGTGTCACACTAGAATGTGCTGTACCTGTAGGATGGCACAACATAATATGATTCAAAGTGGCATTTTTCTCTAGACACACTTTAACCAGCTGGGAAAGAGCATGGAGAGTGACACTGGAGCAAGAGAGACAGATGCTCTTCTGCACAAGACTTCAGCTTAGCAGGTCTGTGACACCTGGGAATGACTGCAGTCTGCCACACATTTCACATCCATGCTTTTGGTTAATGGATTCACCAGAGATCTCTATTTAATTAAAGAAACCTGCATGTCCTAATCACAGCAGTGTGAACAGGATGGGTCATTGTTTTAGCAAAGATCAATTTTAACTACAGAAAACAATGCTCCACTAAAACTTACAGAAAGACTTTTGCTGGCTGGAGTCAGTACTTGAGAGAAAGATTTATCAGCAGACCGATACAGCTAAAAACACAGGGCTGAGTAGCCCATGTCCTCTGAATATCACCTGATGATAAGAGACACTAGAAGCTTCAAAAGATTCCTTGAAAAGCCAAATGCTGTCTTCTAGCCCCATTTCTTCTCATGAGAGGACCAAATGTACACACCACTGTCCTGCCATGACTGCAGAATAAGCACTGAATGACTGGTACTTTCAACAAGGCTTTTCCATCTCCTCTTCCCCAGTCCTACCCCTGTAAAGCAACTCATACAAAATTCATATTTACATGCATTTCTGCTCAACAGCCTGACTACAAACATACATTAGCTCGGCAGTGGAAAAACCTGGGGGCTTATCTCTGAAAGGAATGAAGGGAGTTGAATGCTTATGCAAGGAAAGAAGTCTCTCATCTTTGCTCCTACAGTTGCTTTAGCATTTAATTAAACCAGCATTTAATATAAAAACAGAAATTGAAGATGACGATGGGACCCTCAGTTAAAGGAAAGCTGAGGACCTTTGAGCACTGCAGGTTTTTAAGCCAGCTTTGAATAGGAAACAACATAAATCAAAGGAGTGAGAGGTGCCTTTGTTTTTGTGAAGCATCCAGGACACTTACTGATGTTAAGGAAACCTCACACATGCACTCCTAGGAACAAGCTGTGTTTTGCTGTGGTAAGTTTTTGAGAACCGCCCTGTAACTGATCAGAAATGTACTTTGAGGCCCTAATATTTTGAAAATTCTGTCTGTAAAAGTAACATAATGAATTCCAAAATTGGTTCACTGACTCCAGAGAAAAGTACACTCCATTTACAACTGTCTTTCTTCTATAAATCATTCCTGCAAACTCCACTGCTGCCTTTTTTCCTTTTATTTTTTCCTTGAATATGACTACTGGTAATATTTCTCCAAGCCAGTCTGTCTGAAAAAAAACGAAAAAAGCTTAAAAATCTGACTGTACTTTAAAAGATTTAACTCTTAGGAATAATGAATACCTATACAGCAATAATACTACAGCAAAGAAACCTTTTAAAACAACTATAGCATTACTTCTGCAGCCCCTCAGAAGAAAAGCCAGCTGCGTGAGACTGCTACAGTAAGTGCCAAATGGGATTTTTTTTTAATAAGGTGAACACCTGCCCATTAAGAATAAAATGGAAACTAAAAAACTTATTTCATGCAAGCTACCCACAGCTTTTACATTGGCAGTAACAGTTTTTGAACAGAGCCAAATGTAAAACAGTAACCTAGAACAGAAGGCTCTTTAAGGATATTAAATATTACTCACATTGAACACTTTAACATCTTTCCTACTTCTTATTTCTTCAACAAGATCCAGTGGCTTTCCCTTAGGTATTGGAATAGTTCCAAGCACCACAGTCCCTGAGCCAGCCAGCGTTTGACGAACAGCTTGAATAAAAGCCTGGCTGAAGAGTTCCATTTTACCAATCTCATCTATGACACAAATTCTTTTCTCTGTGTCACCACCATGGTTCACCTGTGGAAAAGTGCATCAAGAGACTGTAAACAGCAAAACTTAGAACAAGCAACAGACATAATCTCTATGCTGACAAAAGAAATACCTCCGAAATAAACAAATTCAACTGTAATACTGGGGAAAGTGGGAAGTCAAAGCTACTGCTGGTAAATGACAGACTTATACATCTGTAATTTCTATTTTAGGACAGATTTTTGGAAAGATGTAAAAACAACCATACAGTATAAAGACTAACTACAATAGAAAATATCCATAATATCAGATTTCCTTTAAAGCAGAATTCTCACAATGGACCCATATGAGCTACTTGACAATGAAGAACTGCACTTTGCCAGGAGCAGCTCTCAATCATTCTGAGCGTCAGCAATATTTAAAAACTTTCCTCTTCCCTCTAAATTATGCGTTTAGTGATAACATTTAATTATGTGATCAGTAGTCACACAAAACAGGTATCTAAGCCAAGGAAGACTTCCATTAAATCTAGATTTGGAAGTTTCTCCTCTTGTAGTTGGGATGATGGGGCATTTCACTCAGAGCTACTGGCTGTCTTCAAAGCTGTCTGATAACAACCAAATCATTTGCAAGCCTCTCTCACATTAGAACAGATATATACTAAGATATATGTTATTCTGTAGTCCTAGCCACTGGATAGAAGAGACACAGGAGGAGGAGAGACACAGTTAACCACATTTGAGGCTTGTTTGTTTTTTTCATGAAGTGAATGCTGTGCCAAACAGTGCCATGCTGCAGGTGGCTGGAGCATCAGGGAAGTCCGGGAGAAAACAAGGGGGGATTGCTACTGAGGAAAAGGCAGCTCACAAAGCAGAGGAACTCTTCAACTGCACTGCCGACCCTATTTTGGTAAAAGTGACTGAGAACTGTACTCCATTATTTATAGAAGTGAGGAGAAAATCAACTCAATTCAAAACCATTATAAGTTCATGCATATGTACCAATACAAGCCATATTATATAGAAACTAAAAAAAAAAAGATAAAAAATATCGAAACATCTCCCCTTGTGAAGGCAAAGTATTTGCTTCTGGGAAAGTGAAGGAACTGTGTAACACACATCCTAAAATACTTTCAAGCTATGTCCCTACTGAGTAGCTGTTTTATCTAAAAATCCTTTCATAGATCAGTGAGCCAAAAAGCCAATACTAGTCACTAGGTCACATATTGAGGAAGAGAGTATTTTGCTTTGAAAAAAACCTGAAAAAACTATCAGTTCTGCCTGATAAAGTTTGCAGAACCACAGAGATCTTCCACTGCAGGATCTATCCCGTTCTCACTGGTGTGAACAAAGCCTTAAGAGCTGAATCTGTCCTCAGGTCTAAACGGGCACGTGCCCATTCTGTGCTGCTCTCTCATCAAACCAAAACATACCTATGACTCTCCTGCCCTCTTCTTCATTTGGCTCTCCTTGTTTCAGTTCTCTGATCTTCCTCACTCTCCTGTTCCATTTTGGGCCATCTTCATGTGTGACCACATTCCCATAAAACTGATAAACAGCACTTTCTATGAGCACGGACACATGCACTGTGTGACTCTCCTGACTCCAGTTCTTCTCTTCACCTTCTTGAACTTGCAGAAAGCTATACAAGTAATGGAAAAAATTCAACACTGCTAACACTTTTCTAGGAAGATTTCTCCTGGATTTCAGTGGTAAAAGGATTCCAAGTACAGCACTGGCCTAATGAAGTATTTTTAAATAAACTATCTTTCTATTTACTAACATTATAAATATGGTTACAGTGAAATTCAACATATAAAAGTTGTCCCTTTTTTTATTATTTCCCTTCTCCCTTGCCCCAACACCCTTGCTTTCCTACTCTCAAGACTTCAATGTTCTTTGACAAAAACAAGAATCAGATCCTCAAACTCATTTTTGCTCCTGGCACCTCTTTGGGTTTTTTTGTTTCAAGTTCACCAAAAACTCCCTTCTACCTTGAACCCTTGAGCTTTGGCAGTGTAGAAAAATCACAACAGGATTTTTTTAGTAGTACAGTTCAGCAGCTGCTGTACACTGCTTGTGATATGTTATTGCCAAAATCAAATCTGTTCTTGTTTAATTTTGGAGAGGGGAAAGGTTGGAGTGAGAGAGGATGGAGAAGAAAAAAAGCAGTGACAGAATATTAGCAAAAAGATAGGAAAAAGATTGTGTGGGAAGTCTCGTCACAGCCAGAGCACTCCTTGAGCAGCAGGCTTAATCCCAAATGATCAGGCTGGTATTATCAGTCTGCAGGTATTTATACAATGGTAATCAAAAATACTCACTGGATTCAAGAAACAAATGCTTCTACTGTAAGAAGATGGGAATCACAGAAGAAGGGGGGAAAAGTCTATAAAGAAAAGCAGCAGCAAAACCCTTTTTCTTAGACCCACTGATTACATCCAGTTCACTGTGGTAAGCCACTTGTGCATTTTGTTTGCTTACCAGTGTGAGACAGTGACGTAGGAAGAAATTTCCTACCTGCTGCCTCTTCAGGTCAAGGAGGTCCTGCTCACAGGACTGCAATCTCTCCAACACCACAATAATGACAAGAGAACAAGCCAGATTTGCCCCTCCAGCTTCCCGACCCTGAAGTCAATCAGAACTAGCAATACCCAAGAAACAGGCCATTAATTCAAAAACTACCAAAAACTAGCTGTATAGAAGGGCCTTCCAATAACACTGACTATCATAAAGCATACATTTATCATCAGCTTTCATAGAATACTCACATTTCTCAGCATAGGTAGAACCAGCTGCTCAAATGAAACAAGGTCTACAACGTACTGTCCAACGCGGTATTCACGTCTTGAAGCAGAAGCATCAGAACCGGGACTGAAAAAGAGATACACAATTCCTTCAAAGTACTGAGTTTAGTGAGAATTCACAGCAGTCTCATTTCAAGAGAATTTATAAGAAGTTATCCAAAAAAATCAAATCCCCTTAATTCTTCTTAAAAAGGAAGGGAAAGAAATTCTAAACCATGCAGTAAGTCATACTGCAGATAGCGTGCTGTCAGATCATAAATATACCATATGCATCCTTCACAACTATGCAAGCTCAAATTTCAGCAGTGTATAGAAGGACAATGGCATTTAAAAGTCAGCAGGTACATTTACACTGAATCAAAACTCATGTCTGCAGTTCAGATCTTTGAATTTTATAATGTGACACTACAGACAGCATCACAGAAGTATCACCTCAGTACAGGCTGCAAAACTCTTAATCTTGGAAAAATACTCACTTTGCATGTGCTGTACCACACTGTGCTAGGTGCACCTCTGTTATTAGCAGAGTGCAAATTATTTTCACATCAACTCTGTGTGAATGAGGTGCAAAGATCACACTGGACATAGATTAAGTTTCGCACTAAGTATGAAAATCTAAGTCTAGTGAATCAGGAGAGACTGTGAGGCACTCTGCACTTCAGAGGCCCCCCTCTGGGGCTCTGAAACTCTTTTTTTCTTAAAATTCACAGGCGAGTTTTGAGGACCAGTCAAATGTTCTTTAAAACAATGCTATATGCTATATGCAACTTCCCTTTTCATTTTCCACTTCTGTCTCCATAAATCAGCTTGTGGAAACACAAAAACCTTCCTCCCTGCCCACAATAAGCTACTTAGCTGTATCCCAAAGGGACTTGGCCTGACAGTAAAAGGCTCAGCAGTGCTTCCTCTATCTGATGTAAAATAGCCAGTAAGGGAGAACACCCCTGCCCAGCACATTTTCAATATTTCACTGCGCAACAGAGACACTACCTACATACACAATACAGGTATCAGCCAGGACACAAAAACCAAGCAAAGAACTTGACCATGAAAGCCATGTGTGCTGGAAATCACCTTCTGGAGGAGCATTTAACATGCCAAAGGACTGGAGCAGACACATAAAACAATAAGCTGCTTACAGTTATTAAAACTTCAGTACCTGACTCTAGATAAAGGTCCTCGGTTTCCAGACAGAGTGACAACATCAAATCCTGTTCTCCTGCCACCTTCTCTAACTTCCTGTGTGTAAAATCCATCAATGGGAACGCCTGAGGATTTTAGAGCTTGACTGACTTTCTGGATCAAAGTAGTCTTTCCAACCCCTAAAAATAAAGAAGGGAAAAAAGCACACAGCATTAATCTTCTTCTGCACTAAAAGCCCATTTTTTTTAAATGCCACAGTAATGATTCAGTTCAGCGGGAACATTGATTACTTTTGAAGGTTGCAAATTACTTTTTCTAAATGGTAGGAAAGAACAGAAGCATCTTTTAAAGTTCATTCTGTACTGACACTGTAAAGTTTCACAACAGAATGGTACAAATATCCCAAGCTACCAATGAATTTGTTAGCTTAGATGATGCATGAGCAGGCCACAAAACTTACCACAGGTGAGGCAGATAAATACGTGATACAAAACTGATATCCAAGCTTGCTGGAAGACTGACTGATGAATCTCCCTTTCTACCACTGATATTCACTACTTTTAAGATCAGAGCTAAGTTCACCCCCTTTTTAGATCAAAAGGTCAAAGCTGACTGCTATTACCAGACACCTAACCAGCACAAAGGACATACTTCTTCCACTGATGTCCTAGAAATCAGAAGCACTCAATGTCCCTGAGATACCAAGTTCTCAGGAAGTCCCAACAAGAGACAAATGTTTCTTATGGTAACTGAATCAAGACACACTTGACTAGATACAGAGAAAAGCCTGTTTATTGTGAGGCCGATGAAGCCATGCTCAGGTTGCCCAGAGGCTGTGCAATCTTCATCTACTTTAATGTTTTCAAGACACGACTGGATAAAGCCTTAAGCAACCTGGTCTGGCCTCACAGCTGATACTCCTTTAAACCTCCTCAAGTCCTTTTTCACATGAATTATTTTCTGACTCTATAATTCATTTTCTTACCCTAAGACAGGTCCTTAAAGCTCTACCCCTTGATAGCTCCTTTGCACAGGTCTGATGCACCTTTTATAATGTGAACACTGGCCATGTTCCAGACATCCTTTCAGTTTTTCTCTTTTGCCATTGTGTAAGTACATCCCTCAACAATCTCCTTTCAAACTCACCTTTATTGCCTCTCACAAAATTTAGTGCTATCACTTCATTTTTAATCTCTGCTCTAAAAAATTCAGATGATAGAAAACAATCCTGCAGAATAAACCTTCAGATTCCTGGAGATGAGGAACACAGACCAAATGTGAGATGCCTAAAGATGCCAACAGAAATCATTTCAACACGCACACACCAAATTTCTAATTTAGACTTTAAGCAGATTTAGGAACTGCTTTCCTAACAGCCAATACCAATGACAAAATATTCTGTGGCTTCAAAGGCATGTAGTCAAATGCTTAAGCAAACTTTTCAAACTTGAATCAGGGAGTTGAACAACAAAAAAAAAAGACAAATGTGGCACCCTCACCCACATCTTTTCAAGGCTTTGTATCTTGTAAATTAATTTATACTAATTTTGCTAAGTGGATTTGCTATCTCTAATTTGTTTACATTCATTCAGTAAACTGCCAAACAAGATAGAGTGATTCAAACTAAGTTTAAGAAAGCTTGAAGTTAGATGTTTAGCTAATCAAAGCAGTACATCCAATTTCAGATAAATTAAGAGACACAAGACCTAAGCAGCCCCAACTTCTGTATCTCCGGAAAGGCTGCCTCCATACAAAGTGGTTAGAAAGCCAGTGTGAAGTGGGTGGAATGTATTCCTATCTCAGCCTAATAACAACATTTGAAATTAATTCCAGTCAAGAAAGGCATCTGCAAGAAGGTCACAAAAAGGAGAATTAGGCCCACTGCTTTACTCCCACACCACAAAGGAAAGCTCTGCAATCATAATAACTGGTTACTTTCTTTATCAGCCGCAGAGTTTGACCCTCATACTGTGTCCCACTCAGCCTCCACAATGATCAGATTCCCTTACCATGACAAACTACTCCACTGCTTGAATCAAGGCCTGCCCATCCTGGAGACCAGTTATCACCTACACCTGCACTTCACTGACGCTGAAAGTGCTAAATCACTACAATTAGGTTACAGGAAAGATGAGCTCTCAGAAATTACTCATCGCTGTTGTTTATATTGAAGCAGGATTGGTTGCCCAGGAGGTGGTTTTTTTTCCCCAACTGACGGAATTTTCACTTCATGAATCCTTTAATTAGGGGCGATTTTTCTCAAAGTTCTGTACTAGGGTTTAAAAGATGAGTGGAACCTGCAGCTTCGGTTTTCAAAGGCGTTTATTCTTTTTCTTGTCTTAAGGCTTGATGGCAGACTTAGTGCACTAAGAAAAATGCAGCTACAGGGACAAGAACAGAACTTCTAAGGTTTTTTAAAGGTTTTTAGCCTAATTAACTCTAAACACATACTATATTTACAGTTCTGTGCTAATAACTACTACTTATTCTAGACACGCAATATCTACTTTAAATCCATTCTACCAATGTCTCTGTGCTACTGTTACAGCAGAAAATGGAGTAGAAGAAGAACATGAGACACTGCCTAAAATTCTCCATCTTGTTCTGATCTACTTCTATACTAAAAACCTAAACCTACAAATTTTTACCCTGTGACAGACTAAACTATTATTTATTTCAAATCTTTGTTGTTTTCAATTCATCTGTGAGTGTTGGAAGTTTTTCCCATGGACTAAGGTCAAAGGCAATGCTTTCCTGGGGTCCCGGCCAGGGTCTCGGACCCCGCAGGGCAGCCCGAGGGGTTTTCTACCTGTCCTGGGCTCCACCACCAACACTGAACTCCAAGGCAGAAGNAGAGGCGGGGCCGGGCAGGGATGAAGGGAACGTAAGGTTAGGGAAGAGGGGAAAAAAAGCAATTAGTTTCCTAGTTGAGGGTCGGCGTCTTTTTAATCCAGTTAGCTTAAGCTGTTACACGTCTGTTAGTACAACAACAGAATGTTAAGGTGTAGGAATGGATCTTAAAGATCAGTCCCAAGCCTCCCTGCCGTGGGGAGGGCACCTGCAGCTAGACCAGGTTGCTCAAGGCCTCATCCAGCCTGGCCTTGAACACTGTCAGGGTTGGGGCATCCACAACCACCTGGGCAACCTGTTCTAGTGGCTCACCATCCTCACAGTGAAGAAATTTTTTCTAATATCTAACCTAAATTTTCCCTCTTTCAGTTTGTACCCATTATGTCCTATCACTATGTTCCTGACGAAGAGTCCCTCTCTGGCATCACTGTATCCCCCTTCGGATACTGGAGGGTTGATGTAGGTCTCCACACAACCTTCTCCAAGCTTTTTCAGCCTGCCTTGGTAGGGAAGGTCCTCCAGTCATTTTATCAACTTCGTGGCCTCTTCTGGACTTGCTCTAACAGTTCTATGTTCTTCTTATGGTGGGGACACCAGAACTGTACACAGATCTCCAGATGGGATCTCATAAATGCAGCAATATAATAATAAACTCTCCCTAGAGTTTTTTACCTGTTTGAAGTAAGCAGTGTGCTCCAGGGTGCAGCAAACCAGCAAATTAAAAGATGAACAGTTTGTCTGATACCTCAATGCAGACAGCAAATGTAACTAGGGGGCGTTGATATACAACCAGGGGGTTGTTACAAAGCTAAGTAAATTG
This sequence comes from Oxylabes madagascariensis, assembly GCA_013400675.1. Classification (NCBI taxonomy): domain Eukaryota; kingdom Metazoa; phylum Chordata; class Aves; order Passeriformes; family Timaliidae; genus Oxylabes; species Oxylabes madagascariensis. The sequence goes on from VYZR01089183.1 coordinate 86,338, forward strand.
AGAAGGTCTGGCAGGTTTAACAAAGATGCTGATAGACATTTGCATCCCAAAATACCATATGCATGTGGCCTCCTTATTTGTTTAGACTTTCCTGATGGGGAGCAGAAAGGGAGCAGGGAAAAGGATGTGTGGAAGACTGTGGTGCACAGGCTTCTGTCTGGGTAAAGTGATGCAAGAAATACTGTTTCCTGCCTGGCCATAAGCACCAAAATGGTTACCTGAAAATACTGGGCTGTGGAAGGGATACATTCCAATTTCTGTTTGCCTCACTAGAATGGATCACTTCAGGTTCAGCTGATCTTTGTCAGGCTTTCATTTTCAGTAATTTCTCAAGGAGTTAAAGGTTATTCATCATTTTCACAGAGATAATGAATATCCTTGTCAGCAAGATGAAATGTGCACATCAGCAGGTAGAGTGCACCTCACAGTAGATGGGTATTTCCATAAATTGAACAAAATATTTTTGATGTGTACATCGCATATGGCCACTCTTCCTTGTAGTCTTTTATATTCTTACAAGGAATGACTACATGTGGAACATGTTTCACGCTTAAATACTTAATTAAAAAAACTTGACAATTCTGGCATGACTCTTGGGAGGTCGGAGGGTNCCTTCCCCCGGCTCTAAGCGCCTCACAGCCCCGTCGGCACCGCGGAGGGCCAGGCCAGGCCAAGCCGGGCCGAGCCGGGCCGTGTCCCAGGGCATCCCGTCGAGCGCACCACCACCCCGCTCCGCTCCCCGGGCTCTGCCCGTCCCCATTACCTGGGGGTCCCGTGAGAAACACGTGCTTCGACATGACGGGGCCGCGCTCCGCCCCGGCCCCGGCCCCGCTCCNATCTCCAGATGGGATCTCATAAATGCAGCAATATAATAATAAACTCTCCCTAGAGTTTTTTACCTGTTTGAAGTAAGCAGTGTGCTCCAGGGTGCAGCAAACCAGCAAATTAAAAGATGAACAGTTTGTCTGATACCTCAATGCAGACAGCAAATGTAACTAGGGGGCGTTGATATACAACCAGGGGGTTGTTACAAAGCTAAGTAAATTGAGAAGGTCTGGCAGGTTTAACAAAGATGCTGATAGACATTTGCATCCCAAAATACCATATGCATGTGGCCTCCTTATTTGTTTAGACTTTCCTGATGGGGAGCAGAAAGGGAGCAGGGAAAAGGATGTGTGGAAGACTGTGGTGCACAGGCTTCTGTCTGGGTAAAGTGATGCAAGAAATACTGTTTCCTGCCTGGCCATAAGCACCAAAATGGTTACCTGAAAATACTGGGCTGTGGAAGGGATACATTCCAATTTCTGTTTGCCTCACTAGAATGGATCACTTCAGGTTCAGCTGATCTTTGTCAGGCTTTCATTTTCAGTAATTTCTCAAGGAGTTAAAGGTTATTCATCATTTTCACAGAGATAATGAATATCCTTGTCAGCAAGATGAAATGTGCACATCAGCAGGTAGAGTGCACCTCACAGTAGATGGGTATTTCCATAAATTGAACAAAATATTTTTGATGTGTACATCGCATATGGCCACTCTTCCTTGTAGTCTTTTATATTCTTACAAGGAATGACTACATGTGGAACATGTTTCACGCTTAAATACTTAATTAAAAAAACTTGACAATTCTGGCATGACTCTTGGGAGGTCGGAGGGTCGAGAAGTAACAAAGACAGCTTCCCTTGTCATCTAAAATGAAAACTGCATTTTCATAGTTTACACTCCAGTACTTTGTTCTGGTGGCTTTTTAGGATCAGTGAATTTGTGATGTTAACTTACAGCTTCTTGTGGGTGTTTGTCAGGCATCTTTAATCTAAAGAGAGAACTGCAGAGAAGAACTGCATGTTTGAATGGACTATTAACACAAGAACAACACTTGACAACTGGCTACTTCACCCTTGCCCTGAACTTCCTGCACAGAGCTTACCATGATTGATTTTACAGGTAGGTTTTCTGTATAATATTAAATTAAATCAGTCTGTTGGCTGGTCTCCCAGGCAGGCCACATAAAGAGATCCAGACAATGTTGTTTTGTTCGATGTTGAGTTTTACTAGGTTTTAGAAATCAACCCTTTCTTTTTCAGAAGTGCGTGTGGAGAATTTTAAGGCTATCACTACTGTTTGACAGAACCCTTGTTTTCTGGTATTCTAAGAACTCTTTCATCCCATTTTCAGATACAGGACTCTCAGAGTTATTTCACTGTGTGGTTAAGACATTTCTCTTGCAAACAGATGTGTAAGCGAAGTAGTTGCAGCACCAGGGCTTAAATTACTTAGTATTTCACTTTGGTTTCCATTGTAATTTCTACTATAAATTATTTTCTCTTTCTGAATGCTGTATGTTGAAGTCATTTAAAAGCATGAAAGGCATGAAGTAGTTATGCCAGTTGTGCTTTTGTAGAGTTTTGCTGTTAAGAGGACCGTATGTTTACTATATTAACTGGAATTTTTATGCATATTTTGTCAAAGATTTACTATTTAAGTTAGTCCCCTTTGATATATTTATTCTATAATCGGTGACTGTGTAGAAGATGCAGGTTGTTCAAGAAGCACAAGTTGTAAGGCACAAGTTGCCTTCTCTGTAGCTGAATGCTGGAACCAGTAGTGTTTGGAGTCAGCCTGTTTGCTTTCCTGATCCTGGGATTTTTGCATTCTTGGATGGAGATGGTTAGCTGAAGTAAGTAGAAAGAGCACATACACTAGCAGTGTAGATAACTCTAAAAGAAAATAGGTAAGTGGGTTTTATTCCTTCCAGGATGCGGAGAGAAGAACCCAGCTTTTCCTCTTCCAGTACGAATAACTTAATTAGTAGTAATTTATTCCTAAAAAGTTCCCAGTTCAAAATATTTTCCTGACCAAGTATCTATACTCTTTTTTTGCTAGGTGAGAGGGTAAGTAAAATTCAATTCATGCTGAATTGAAATGTGTGATTGGGCAAGGCTATGAAAGAAGTATTTACAAAAAGACTCCCTGTGCAGTTCCAGGGGCAGGCTGTGATTCTGGGTGATCTGTAGAGACCTTGGAAGGAGCTGCCAGTCATTGTTATGAACTGTTAGCTAAGCCTGGGGAAGCTTGCATTTATTGCTGGATGTTGACTAAAAAAAAATTGGATAGAGTCCTAGACCTTTATGTTGAATGGGGTAAAATTAATTAACTGCAAGTTTCCAGACCAGTGACTAAGAAAAGAGGCCATTTATGATATTTATGGTATTCCCTAGAGTAGAAGCTGGAAGGAATGAGAGTGTAATCTACCATCTCTGACCTGCCTCAGTAGACAGGAGTTTACATTTCAGCACTCTGCCTGGAGGTAGGCACAGTACCTCGTTACAGTTTCAGCCTTTGGTTTTTCTGGTGTTGGGTTTTGGAGTTTTTCCCTTCATGGAAGAGGGAATGGAGCCCTTTTGGGCTCCTAAGTTGGAGCCCTTTTCTTTCTCTCCAATAGAACTTGTCTTCTTGATTCACAGTACCTCAAGTTGGTACAGCATTTTTCTTGCATCAGGATAGGGAAGTATGCTCTTTAAAAAAATAACACTTTATATTAGAGAGTTCCTTGTTCTCCCCTGCAGAGGATTCTCCTGCTCACAGATAGTGGGTCTGGCTGTGTACCACTGGCCATCTGATCATATTAGTGATGGTATTTCAGAGTTGACTTTCGTTTGGCCTGTGGAGCAATCATGGCATGGGCAGATGAGACAAAGCATTGAGCATCTACGGACCGTCTTTAATCTTGAACTTCCCAGAAAGATAAGCCATTAGCTACATTCAGAGCTTCCTCTGAATGAAAACTGTGGTCCTCCTTCTATCAGAGATTTACCTATAAAGCTTTTTTTGTGTGGGTCATTCCATCAATGGTTGTGTCCCCCAAAACAGAAGAAATTTCTGAAAGTATTTCCTGAAAATAGAAATAAATAATAGAGATACATATATCAAATGTTATAAATAATTATATGGTAGTTTGGGAGCATTTTTGAAATTCAATTTACTGTTGTAAGCAACAGAGAGCAACCAACATTCCAAGAATGTAGTCCTCTGTCTTTCCCAGCACAGCCTGTTGAACCCTCTGGGCAATTGCAGACAGAGGGGAAAAAGTAAAAAATCCAATAAGTTGCTGTACATTTTTTAAAATGTATGTCTGGCTATAAGAGGAAGACCCTTTTAATGAACTATGCAGCATAAACAGGAT
>VYZR01089186.1:6460-30433 GCA_013400675.1 Oxylabes madagascariensis
TTTAAATTTACATAAGAATAAAACCAAGGCTTCAGTGTCTGACCTGTTTCTTCTCTCCTATCAAATACTGACATTGTACTTACATAAAACTATTTTTAAAGTACTAAAGAATTATTTATTTTTAAATATATTTTAAAATATATATTTTTAAAATACTAAGTACTACTTAAAGTACTGCTTTCTTTACTAAAGGAAAAAAAACCCTCAAGATGAGAATCCTACTCAACAGAAAGAGTCTATTCTTAGAGTACTGTCTTCACTTAGTGATATTCTACCATGAAGAAAATTTTCTTTTGCTATCTCTGAATAGTAATTAGTATTTTGGAACTTTGCAGTTCTACTAGCAGCACATAGNACTGTCTTTAATCAGAAATTAGGACTTCATGGTAAGTAATGGAGAGATCCTAAACTTACCTGGCCAGGCCAAGAACAAAGCTTGAAATTTTCTCAGACACAGATTAGTGCTCTGGCTGCACAGCCATCCTTGTTCTTACTAAGCATTTGAACATTTTGTTAAGAAATTTTTCACTATGACTTTTTTAAAGTGCTTATAACTCTGTGATGGATTTTCCTCTTTCATCATTTTATAAGTGTTTTCACAGATGGGTATTTTTTGTGTCATTGTGCCTCACTCAATGAGTAGTCTCTTGGTGTGCTGAACTCAGTGGACTCACATTACTGACTCTAAAAAGGAAAAGGGAAGGTCCTAATTTTACCATGTTTTGTAAAGTTACATTATTAAATAGACACTCCTGATATGCCTGGATGGCCCCATGCAATTTATTAATTAGGGGAAAGAACTGTTTTAAAGAAAACTCTGAAAAGAAGCATATCCACCCATAAGGTGCTAAAATCCACACAGTCTGAAACACACATGTGCCAAAATTTCAGTCAACCCGCTTGTGTGAATAAAAGAAGCTGCACCATACCCTGAAATGTCAGACATTGTGCTGGGGTTTCCAGGGAAGTGCATTTTTTAATAACATGGCTCACTGGTTTATATAATTATGGTTTGACTGGCCCAGGTTAACAGGCTCTGCACAAGTCCAGGGTAACATCTGGTCCATTGGGGAAAAGAACCCGAAAAACAACTTTTCTGGCTAAATTCTGTGAAGTGATTAGCACGCACAGCCCAGTATCATATGAAAATAAATCTTGGGCCCATTCCTGTGGAAGCCAGTGGCTGTAGAGGTCCCTGTTTTTATGGTAAAATAAGTAGGTAGTTGGGAGATTAGCAGAATAGGGGTATTTAAGAGGAGGAGGGACTTACTCACTGAATCAATATCAAGAAAATGATGCCAGAAATATGAATGGAAGTGTTTATTGAGGCTGTGCTCACGGACCATAACAGAGGAAATTTGCTTTGTATAAAGGCCTTTCGTTCACATGGAAAATAATGATTCCATTAATTTCTTTCAGAACCAGTGACTTTTTTTAAACTTCTGATCTTTTATCTGTATGTGATTTACATTCCTTCTTAGCTGACCACTAATTTCAAACACAAAACAGTAATCAAAAATAATTACAAGGCACAACTGAAGTGAAAGAAAAAAAAAAAAAAAACCCCAAACAAACAAACAAACAAACAAAAACCAAACAAAACAAAAACCAAACAACAAACAAACAAAACAACCTTAGTGCTTTTTTTCAATTTATAATATCATTTTTAATGAACTGAAATTTGGGGAAAAAGGTGATATTTTGGAAAAATACATCATGCATAATGATACATGAATTATTATACAAATGTTTAAAAGTTTCAAGAGTTTTATTGGTCTCAGGCAACTAGATCAGTACAAAACAATAAGGAGTTACCATCCTTTTAAATTTACATAAGAATAAAACCAAGGCTTCAGTGTCTGACCTGTTTCTTCTCTCCTATCAAATACTGACATTGTACTTACATAAAACTATTTTTAAAGTACTAAAGAATTATTTATTTTTAAATATATTTTAAAATATTTANGCATCAGATTCATCCATCATGACATTTCCAAAGCAGCCAGTAAATTCTGTCTCATAATGAGTCGACATGATTGTGAGCAAATTAATCTCCATTCTGTGGTTAATTACTTGGTGTTTAGAAATATTATATTGATTATTGGACCCATGGAAGCAACTGAGTTAACCAAATTGAGCTACAGACCTGATTGTCTTCACCACTTTAGGCAAATACACGAAATTTAACAGTGGAAGCACAAGAAGCAGGCTCAGTATTGGATCTAAAGCTCTAGGTTATATAAGAGTCTCAGCTTTTTCTAGTTTCCTTCACTTTTGGAGATTTAAAAGCTGTATCACCTTCACTGTTTGCAGATTAAAAAATAAGTGAAGAAAGCAAACCTTTTCTCTGTGAGAAAGCTGCTGTTAATGTTCTGTTGACTGAATACTGAGTATGCATTTTTCACACATTTAGTATTTTTCAGCACTTTTTAGGTGGAGTAAAATGATGCCTTAGCCGAAATTTATGAATAAATCTGTGTCTGTTTGCTCAGAACAGAGCAGCCTAAAACATGCTCTTGAGAGAAAAACAGCAAACACCAACCAAAGCAGTGCTCATGTGTGAATGGAAGCAGCTCTATTCATGTGCATCAAGAAACCTTTGTCATTTGAGTTTAATTAATTGCTCTGGCTTGTTGCAGCTTGCCCACCTTCCCACTGGGGACCAAACTGCATCCACACGTGCAACTGCCACAATGGAGCTTTCTGCAGTGCCTACGATGGGGAGTGCAAGTGCACCCCGGGCTGGACTGGCCTTTACTGCACACAAAGTAAGTGAATTTTGTGGTCGTACTTAGTCTGAACATCAGTGACAGAATTATCCTCCAGAACAGCTTGAACCTGGAATTCAAGTACTGATAAAGAAGCTGTTTTATTTAGAACCTTGAAAGACGATTTCACTAGACTGTGAAATATGTAACAACATAATTTCTTTTGGAATTTGGTTCATTTAATAATACATTAATACTGATCTTTTTTTCCACAAGAGCTTTTTGTTAAAGTAAAATAGCTGTGCAGTGACTGGGTGTAGGTACGTGGCATTCATTACATGCTGGCTAAGAGTTCATAGGAAGTTTGAGAAATAAACATTTGTTAGAAATAAATATGGGTAAAGTTGACTTCTTATCTTTTTCATATTACACTCTCAGTTTGGTTTACCTTCAATTCAGGTTGCCTCACTGACTGTGATCCTGGCCACAACCCCTGTATTTGACGTCAAGAAAGAGGACAGTTGGCTGTGTTTTGCATTCAGTGTGCAAAAACATGTTTTTCATAAAATCAGAACTTTGCTGTTTCAAATGAGTAATGTCATAGTGGCAAGAAATAACAGATACACTACAGGACCATATGGATGCAATTCTGGGAGACATTCACTATGCTGGTTCAGCTGTCAGCTATCAGGGGTTTTTTGTTTCCTGCTGGTGAATAATGATCTCTTTGCTGTGGTGTGTCTTCTTCATACTGAAATGGTTTCTTTGTGAATAGCTCAGGTACAATATGTTGTTGTTTTGGCTTTTTTAATGCTTCAACATAAACTACGAAGGAAATATGTCCAGAGGTTCACTGACTGATGGGCAGACTCCCAAAGTGCCCCCTTCCTCCTCACTCAAATCTCTTTTGAAGCCCTTTTCTTCAAGGAGCTGGCCCTGATATATTTTCAGAACCTCTGCTGCCAGCATCATTTCCCAACCTCATTTTTGTCTGATGTGTATTTTAAACTACTCCAGACAAGGCAGGTCTTGGTGCCTTGTGCTGACAGAACTCTCAGTTTCTGGAGCTGCAGGAGCAAGCCCTCAGTAACACATTGAACCAGAATGTTTGTCTTCCACTCCCAGAGCAGCTATTTCACCCCTCTCTGCCCTCCCCTCTGCTCGTGTTGCAGGGTGTCCCCTGGGGTTTTTTGGGAAGGACTGTGCCTTGATATGCCAGTGCCAGAACGGAGCCGACTGCGACCACATCAGCGGGCAGTGCACGTGCCGGACGGGCTTCATGGGGCGGCACTGCGAGCACAGTGAGCACATCCCTCTCTCTGACTTGGGACACAGCCTCTGGCCTCCAGGGGCAGTTCTGATGGGCACAGAGCTGGCCACAGGCTTTTCCAAACAGTTTAAAACCTGACAGAATTAAGTTGTTACAATGGTGGTGCCTGTTTTCTTTGTACTGCATTTTAATCACTTTGGGCATAACGCTAAAGGAGCACCCAATTACTCCATCATGTAAAAGCAACTAAATGAATCCAAGGAGTTGTCATTAGCATCTTGTGAAAGCAACAAAATGTATCCATTAGTATAAAACACAGTGACAGCTAATAATTGGAAAATTGGAGATAAGAACTAACACATCAGTGCTGGTGGATGAAATCAATCTTCGCAGTGTGGTTTTACAGCAGAGCTGGATTGTAAAAGCGTCGTAGGTGGCATTTTGTTTTCATGTGTGGTTCTCTCCTCAGGAAGATCAGGGATAACACCACTGACATCACTGGTGCTGTAATGTTGTACAACATTTAAAGAACAGTCAGGCTCGTGAGCACAGGACTGTTTGTCCAACCTTTGCTGACTTTATGGAGCTGTTCTCCCAAATTTGTGCATTTTGATGATGTCTGTATTTCTTCTCAAAACATCACTAATGTTCAGGAAAAGATACCTTTTTAAGATAGTCTCTTGATGTCAAAACATCACTTAGAATAATGTGGCAAATCTAAATCTGTTATGGATTTTTTATTTTATCCTACAAGTTGATAATAATGATTTAACAACGTTAAGCTGTATGTTTTGGTATTCATTCTAATTCAGATCCTGAAATGCCAAAATATACTACGACATGATGGGTTTTGCCTACCCATTTACCTCAGTATTTATAATCCTGTTTTATTGAATGTAATAAAGAGAAGGAGGAGCTACATAAACATGAAGTTTTTCACTTGAGTTGGGATTTGTCAAGACTGCAAGACTGTTCTCCGGCACCCATTGTGTTACTTTATTTTTTAAATTATTCTAAATAAGGAATGCATGAAAGATGAGTTAGATTCTTTTAAAAGACAAAAAGAAGTAAATACAGTTGCAGAATTCTTGAGAAATTTCAGAAAAAGTGAAGAAACACTACACTTGCTAAAATCATCAGAACTACTATAATGTGACAGGCCACACAGTACCAAGAGGTGGCAGTATAAAATAAATCATTTTTGTCAGTGTAGGGTAATTCTCTACCAGGATACTTATGTGAGGTAGGAGACACTTCGATCAGTAATTAAGTATTGTATTCAGGTAATTCAGATAATTACTTACAACTTTCCCAGTTACCTTATTTCTCCATAATTCAGCATTTTCTCCTGTCAATAGTTTCTCAGTGTATATACATTACAGTATCAGAGCATGCTATGGGCAGCAGTTTTATTTCTCTGTAAATGTGTGGTGCATTTTAGACTCACTGTTAGGGCCCTTTCCTTTTGCTGTTTTACATCAGCACATCTGTAACACCATCCTGGTGTGTGGCTCCACCTCTATGATAACAAGATTTTTGAGGCAATGGGATCTGAGTCTTCTGGCTAAGACTTTATTCACACCTTGCCCATTTCTTCAATGCCTTCTACGCTTTTTATATTTTTGCCTTCTTTTTTTCCCCTGGATTCCTCGCTGCACTGCCTTAATGGCATTGCAGGTGAAGGATGAATACACATCTAAACACGATTTCTTTCTCTCCTGCACACTGAGGAGTCCTCTTAAGGGTATTTCCCGGAGAGATCTGATGCTGATGACACATTGCCACCTGCTGCCCACGGACGGGAACGTGTGGGGTTGAACTCTGTGGTGCTGCAGACCCGTACTACAAAGCCTTTAATGAGTTTTTGCTTGCTTATGTTCTTTGCAGAGTGTCCCCAGGGCACATATGGGTATGGATGCCGCCAGATCTGTGACTGCCTGAACAACTCCACCTGTGACCACATCACGGGGACCTGCTACTGCAGCCCAGGCTGGAAAGGGGCCAGGTGTGATCAAGGTAAAGCACAGACACAATCAAATTTAATGTAATCTTTTCACACAGAAACTGGATTCACCTATTAAACATCATCTCTGTGCCATTCATTAAACAAATCTGATAGGTGTATTTAAGTAGCCCATTCTGCTAATTCATGTAAGTTTTGGAGGCTTTAAATTAGATGCCTCAGTGATAATTAACTGGAGCATGAAATTACAGGGCTGTGCTGCTCAAAGGTGCTGATGTGGAGCATAGGCTTTACCTGCCCCATGCTTTTGCCCAAAGAATGTTCTTACTTTTTCAAATTCATGAAAACATCTCTTTTCTGTGAAGATTCTGAGTGATTTTCCTTTCTGTGAAGATTCTAAGTGTTTTTCCATAAATTTAGAATTTGTTTCTGACAGAGTTCTATTCTGGCATTATTAAATACGGTTATATTTAGAAGTGAAGTTTTGTTTCCTGCTCCTGACACGTGACCCCTCTGGATTTATGCCACTGATTTTGATTTCTTCTTCTGTTCCAGCTGGTGTAATTATAGTGGGAAACCTAAACAGCCTGAGCCGTACCAGCACTGCCCTCCCTGCTGACTCCTACCAGATAGGAGCCATAGCTGGCATCATCATTCTTGTCCTGGTTGTGCTTTTCCTGCTGGTGCTGTTTATCATTTACAGGCAGAAGCAGAAAGGGAAGGAGACACACATGCCCACTGTGACCTACACCCCTGCTATGAGGGTCATCAATGCAGATTACACCATTTCAGGTATGTGATGTTTAGAACACTTTTTTTTTCTCCACCTCTTGGCTTTGTGCTCAGATCTGCCCCTAAAAGGGCTTGAATTCATGTATTTCTGCTTTTTGATACCATGAAGGTAGCACACCCTGGCAAAATGTGTTAAGTGTAAAGAAAAGTGACCACATACCTTGCTTTACTGTGCAACATTTTGCACCCTCAAACTTTTTTTTCTGCATTAAACATGGACATTTCTATCTTCTGTGCCTGTTTTTATATACAGTTGGAGTGTGGCAAAATCTGGTTTCTACAAGGGACTTTAAATTCAATGCCAACAGCTTGAATAGAAAAGAATGTAGAAAATCTGGATTTTGCCCTATCTCTGGCAGGATTGTGCAGAGAAACAGACAGCAAAAGGTTTGAAACTAATTAAGGGAAGGAGCAATGAAACAAACAGGATTTTTTGACTTGTTAAAGTGCCTGTGACTTGGGATTCAATGAGTACATGAAACTTTAGGCAATTGTGCCTTCTGAACACCACTGTTAAGGAAAGCAGCAGCTGAAGAAGACAGCAGGAGGACTTGTCAGAATTAAGAAAAAGCAAATCAGCAAAGGTGTTCTTGAAGCACCAGAAAATGTTGGTGCAGACTTGATGGTACAAGTGACTGTGATGATGACTTGAAAGGAATAACAGAGAAAGGACCACAGCGGAGAGAGGAGTTAAGTTAGTGAGTTACACTTGTGAATGCTCCTTGCTAAAAGTGAGGACATGACTTGTCACTTCCTGCCCTGTATCTCTTAATTTCTTTGAATGAATAAAAGGTTCTGTGTTTGTTGGGGTTTGTGTTTGAATAAACAGAAGGTTTTGTGTTTGTTGGGGTTTTTTTTAAAAAATTCTCGGTTAGATTCTGAAATCAGTGCAGCACTCTCAAAAATGTATCTTAAGAAAGAAATTCCGTGTTATTTTCAGCTGTTCATTTTCCTTTCTTTTTCTCTTCAGAAACCATCCCTCATCCCAATGGTGGAAATGTCAACAGCCACTATTTCTCTAACCCTAGTTACCATACTCTGACTCAGTGCTCCAGCCCACCTCATGTCACCAACACGGAGAGACTGACCTTGGCAAAGGTAAAGCAGAAAAACATGGAAATATCTCTGACAGTCTTTAGTTTATTTTACATTGTTCTCTGATCTCTCCTATTTGGCTGACTTTTGCTCTTCCTGATTATCACCTGGAAATTCAGCATCTTCCTTGCAATTTCAGTTTTATTACCTCTCTTACCTTGAAATAGGCAAAAACCAATCAGCTGTTTGTGAACCTGAAAAATACAGAGCCTGGAAAACGAAGTGCTGTCATGGACTACACAGGAACACTGCCAGCAGACTGGAAACACGGTGGCTACCTCAATGAGCTTGGTAAAAAAAAAAAAAAAAAACAAAAAACAAACAGAGGAGAATGTGAATGTTATTCATTGTATGTGGGATGCATCTCTTAAGGCAGGAAGAGACAAAAAAGTGACCCCTTGTGAGGAATGGTGGAACAGTTTTTGATGCCCAGTGCATGATGTGTAAAATATCTCATTTGTATCAAAAGATTTGCTTATTGATTAGTTTCATAAAACAGTGGGGGTTTTACAGTAAGGGTCTGCTTGGACAAAATTACAAATTCTTATTAAATAAATGAAAGGTTGCATATATTCTTTTTTAAATCACCACAAAATGCAATCAGTGGCTTAAAAAGTAAGTTTTCATTACCTGAGCCACTTCAGGTGTAAACAGTAGATCTCCCCAGCTAAGCCTCCTGTTTGCTAAAAGACGGAGCGTTGGCTTTAAGAAGAGGAATTCCCAAGAAATGGTGAGAGTTGCTGTATCCTGCTATATGCTGTGTTTTCATCCTTTTCCACTCTCATGCATTCTAAAAAGGCTGTATTGCACTGACCAGTGAAGGCCTTAAAAAGAAGTTTCAGTGGCAGTATAATTCAGAAAATTTAACTGCCTTCATTTCTGGTACTTATACATGTATCAGACTCTGGGATTCAGAACAACAGTATGCAGTGCTGGTTTTCTCCCTGCTCTTCCCCAACCTCGGTCAAATCACAATTCAGGCTCAGATCTGTTGTATTTGGTTTGGGGTTTGTTTGTTTTTTTAGGAAAGGATTTCAGTCATAATGCTCAATATTCAGCTTTATATTTTCTTAGAGCATTTGAACTTGCACTAAATGCTCCTCAGAGACACTTGCTGTGGTTAGCCCAAGGCAGGAAATCTTGAGCAACAGGGAGGTTCCAGAGGACTGGATGAATGCTGATACTGTGTCTGTTTGCTAGAAAATCAAACAGAATTACTTGGGTAACTCGAGGCTGGTGACCTGAGCATCAAATTTGTGAAAACCAACAGGACAGCTGACATGAGATCTAATAAATAAAGATAGGGTAGGAATAAAATCAATTATGTTTAGGTCACCTTAAATAGTATCACTTCCCTCTTGAAAACTACTAATTTTGTTTCGATAGTGCATAGATAAAGTCATTTAGGCTTTTATAATGCTTCTAGCATAGTACCACAGCCTAATTAAAAAAATTAGCTCTCCACAGTATCAATCAAAGCTATTTGAATAAATCAGTAACCACGAAAGTGCCTAGTCTCTGAAGACAGCTGTCATGCAGTGCTGTTCACATTCATTGAAAGAAATCTGTGAGTAACAGGTAATTGCAGAGTTGTAGATTCAGGTGCAAGGTGTTCAGGCCACTGGGGCTGGAACAGGGTGACCCTGATTGGGGAGTGATTAAATTTGGAAGCAGAGCATTGAGAACTGGAGTGAATTCTGCACCCCCTGAGATTTATAGGTCAAGGTGGGATGCCCTTCTGGTAGGTAGGGTTTATCCAAACAAACAAAAAAAGCTTTAGGTCAAGTTGGGATGCCCTTCTGGTAGGTAGGGTTTATCCAAACAAACAAAAAAAGCTTTAGGTCAAGTTGGGATGCCCTTCTGGTAGGTAGGGTTTATCCAAACAAACAAAAAAAGCTTTAGTCCAACAGTTCTTATTAGGATTATTCAAGAGTGAGTAACTGGCATTATGTGAGGTCAAACTTGATAATTTAATGGTCCCTTACGACCCACCTTCCCTGTTCCTGTTGGAAAATGTGCAAGCAAATAGTACAAGTGCTTCTGTACCCCCATCCCAGGCAGTTCCACAGTCCTTATGAGAGAATTATTCAGCTAGGGCAGAAATTAGTCCCAAGACAATTCTTAAATATTTCGAAGCTTTTGTCTAATCACTTCTGTTTTTCGGTTTTAAAACTACTCCGTTTTTTTGTATCATTTTCTCCTCAGGTGCTTTTGGACTTGATAGGGGATATGTGGGGAAGTCTCTGAAAGGTGAGGTTGTTTTCTGATGTATTTAGATGAAACTACATAGACATGCCTTTTACTCTTCTAAATTACCTTTGGTTTCTAGGTGAAGAGAATATAAAAATAATTTTGGACTAAATTTTTCCTAGACACTGAATCAGTGTGTGATTGGTTTGTTTGATGGTGTGGGTTTTTTATCTTTTTTGAAGGAAGGTTGTTGGATTTTTTTTTTTTTAATCAAAAAATGAAACCACAAACCAAGCCATTTTAAGTCCCCTATGTGTCATATAGATCAAATGTTTTCTGTCTTGCTTGAGTCACAACACAGCTCAATTTGAAACTGCAGAACACATGCTGACTCTGCTGAAAGGCTTTAGAAGAGAGACAATTCCAACTACAGCTGGCATGGTCTGCATAACCACAAACCTTCACCACATCCCTTGCAGGCCCTTGGAAAGGATATCAAAATACAGAGACACAGACAAGAATGAAAAGCTTCTGAAATTCAGGGTAGTGATCTGATATTTTGATCTTCTGAATTATCCAGTTTCCTCACAAGACTTTACATTGTACAACCCTGATGTGTGTCACTGTTTGTGGTACCTGATTAGGGCATGCCAAGGGTGCCTGGATGCCCAAACAATGGAAAAAGTGTAGCAAAGTCCATATGAATGATGAGTTAAACACATAGACAGAAAGCAGCTGGTTTGTCCCCTTGTGTATACCAGGGCACAATCAAAATGACAGAGTGATTTATTACACCTGGTTTTCCTTGCCCTTAGGTCACAACAACCCCCTGCAGCTCTAGGCTGGGGCAGAGGGACTGGAAAGCTGGAAAAGGCTCTGGGGGTGCTGGTGACAGCAGCTGGACACGAGCCCAGGGGTGCCCAGGTGGCCAAGAAGACCACTGGCCCCTGGGCTCTCCCAGCCGTGGTGCGGCAGCAGGAGCGGGGCAGTGACCGTCCCTGTGCTGGCACTGCTGAGGCCACACCTCGAGTCCTGGTGGCACCTCTGGCCCTCACAACAAGACAGACATTGAAACATTGCACATCAGGAAAAATTCCTTCCTGAAAGGGTTGTCAAGCATTGGAACAGGCTGCCAGCAAAGTGGTGGAGTCACCATCCCCAGGGGAATTTAAAAGATGTAAAGATTTGGCAGTTAGGAACATGGCTATGTGATGGATTTGGCAGTGTTGCATAAATGGTTGGACTCAATGATCTGAAAGGTCTTTTGTAACCTAAAGAATTCTACAATTCTATGATTACAGAAAGCCCAGTTCAAATGAGTCACAAAATCATGAGAGCCCATCCACAGACAGGTCCAAGATCAGTCTCTTGTTGGATATGGAGTCAGGAATGAGCTAAGGAAATCTCAGGTTAAATAACACAATATATCACAAAGCAACACAGAGAACAAAGTATCACAAACGCCACAAAATCAATTCTCAGCATGAGCAAAAACATCTCTGAAACCAGTTATTCATCCTTCAGTTAAATCCTGTCATCACAAGCCACCTGATGTTTCCTTTCCAGTTCTCCTGCATGTGCCTTACAGAAACTTAGAAGCCGGTTATTCTTTTGGTGTACTCAAACACTCAAACTTCGCACCACCCAGTCCATCCCTAGAAATAAATCATGCTGCCATTTGCCCAGACATTGCTCTTGGGTACAGTCTCAGATCAGTTACTTCAAGTGTCCTGAGTTCAGCACCTGGAGGGGCAGAAAGTCCTCTGGAATGCTTGTTAAAAACTGATTTTACAGCTTATCTCTATAAAATGCTAGGTATTATTTTGACCAGAATTGAAGGTGCTTCGATTTTGCAACAGTAATTTGCTGGTGGCAAGATAAGTCCATTAATGAGCATAGCAGTTGAGATGCTTTCATTGATTGTTGTAATTAATTCTGAAGTGTTATGACTGGTTTCCATTCAAATATTCATTTCTGAGTGACTTTTTAGAACTCAGCATTAAAGAAACCCCTTTTTTTGGTAGCAATGTCCATAGCACACAGCATGCTTGAGACAGTAACATGTTCTCCTTTTTGTAGATCTGGTGAAGAACTCAGAATACAATTTAAGCAATTGCTCACTGAGCAGCTCTGAGAACCCCTATGCTACTATCAAAGACCCACCACCTCTGGTGCCAAAGACTTCAGAATGTGGCTATGTGGAAATGAAGTCCCCAGCACGTCGCGACTCCCCCTATGCCGAGATCGCCAGCTCTGCCACAGCCAACAAGAATGTGTATGAAGTTGGTAGGTCCAAAATCTGCCTCTGGATGCTGGGGATTAGGAACAAAGAGGAACTGGGCTTTTTATTCTTTGATTCAGTTTAATCAAAACACATGAAAATCACTGGAAAAACAAAACTACATGTTCAGATTCTGCTCAAAAGCTGTAAAAACAGCATTATTACTCTTTTGGTGCAATTCACACAGAAAGGGTTTGAAGTTTCTTCAGCTCTGTTCCATAACTTGCAGGTACCTCTGAATTTCCCTGGTGTGAAAGTCTTCCTTTAAACAACAGCATAAGATAAGTTTAGCATTTGATTGCAGTGTAGTTCAGCTCTAGGTTAAACTGAATGCAGTTGGAGTTATGTATGGGAGGACTGAAGTTCTGTTTCCTTCTCTTCATCAGAATAAAATGGCATCCTAACCCACAGATGCAGTACTCCACTAATATGGGCCCTACCTAGTTACCATATTTCTTCAGTTACAGAAAACTTCGGGGTCCTGTGGAGTGGTAGCTGTCCTGATCATCTCTGGGCTGTAATAAGTTATGTACAGTGTCACATGATATGTTTTCCTTTTCTCCCTGCAATTAGAGATCACTGAAATCCATCAACATACCCATTCTGCTTTTAAGGACTGTTACAAAGTCTTGATTAAAATCCTCAAATTCAGGTTGTTGTTTTGTTGGGATTTTTTTAATTTTCTGAAATTAAAGACACATAAAGAAGAGATGCTATCTTGTTTCTGTCAGTAAAGACACTCATGGCAGGGTCCTGCTGCAAGTGTGAAGCAAAAACACCAACTTGTGTTTCTACAGCTACATTTCAGGATTCTGTATGATGAGGAATCTTCCTACTGAAGCAGAAACTGAAATGAAGTATCAATGTTTTCCCTAAAGTTGAGTGTAGTCTCTCTCTCCTCACAGAACCCACGGTGAGTGTTGTCCAGGGCGCATTCGGCAATGGTGGCGGGCGCTTCAGCCAGGATCCCTACGACCTCCCAAAAAACAGCCACATTCCATGCCATTATGACCTGCTTCCCGTCCGAGGCAGCCCCACACCCTCCACAAAGGGGGTCAGCAGCAAATGACTCCGCAAGAAGCTGATGCCTACAACCCTGGGACTCTCAAGGGGCAGAGTGGCATGGTTGTGCTCCTTCCTCTCTAGTTTACCATCTCTCTTGGCTCCTGATCTGTCCAGCATATAATTGCTGTACCCTAAGCAGAATCTCAGCATGAGGTCTGTATTGCGTATACAAGTGACAGATGGACAAATGCCACACTCTGGGGATCCTGATTATTCTTATTCTTTTTTCATGGCAGTAAATTTTATAGAAAGAGGTTGGTCGCACATTTATACTGTAATATACTGGCTTAAAAATATTAGTTTGCAGATTAGTCTTGATAACATCACATTTTAGCAACTTCAAATATAGGCTTCATGTCTGTTATGTTCTAGAGTAGTAATACTCCCAGGACAGTGCAATTTACCAAATACCACTTTGTACAGGTGATCTGATTCACCAGTTAGTCATTAGTAGAAAGAAAACTGCCTTGCCAAATTTTAGCTTCCATTCTTATCTTTAGTCAAGATATATTGCAAGAAACAAGATCTGATGGGGATAAGGAAGCATACTGTTGCAGTTGTTTGGGAAATCCATCATCAGGCTTTGCTGTTCATTGCAGGTGGTGGATGTACTTGGCTTGAATAGTTCTGGAGATAAAATAATTGCATACATCAATATTTACATGATGCTTCAAGATCTCTTAGTACTGCAGACCCCAGCACCAGTCTTCAATAAGTATTTTGCTACAGTTCAGCTTCATAGGTTGCAGTTCTGACCACTATTTCTGCCACACACAAACTAATAATCCACAACATATCAGTTATTACTTAAAAGAATATGTAAATTTAATCAGTTTATTTTTGTCACCATGGACTAATTATGTAAGGAGTGGACAAAGGTGATGACTTCTGTAAATCTTAACTGCAAGGAAGGGTTTACATTTTATAAAAAGGTAGTAATAATAACTGTAATATAGGATAAAGATAGTAAAGTCTTCTGACTTCTTTTTCTTCGAAATAACTAAGCAAACTGTGCATACTTGCTAAAAAGGCACCTTTTTTATAGTTGACATAGGGAAACACATGCTTAAGCTGGTCTTTTGCATTGCTAATAATGTGACACATGTACCCCCTCACCTTCATTAACTTCTGTCTCCATTTTTACGCTGTTTATCTGTGTTTTTAGTGAACTAGCTTGTAACTGCAAAAATATTCTAGTGTATGTGTCCATTTCTTTTGCATTTTTGCCAACTGGCCTTTATTTTGTCCAGTTCAAGGGACCTCTGGGCAGAGCAAGAGGATCAAAGTAAAAATTCACAGTGATGACTATCAGAGGTGACTAAAAAATACATAACAGTCAGATTAATTCAGGGGAAGAAAAACAAGGGGTTTTTGTTAAGAATGACAAGAAGAATGCAGAAGAAAAATAAAAACCAGTTCCTCCTTAAAGTTTAGCTTATTCTGTTGACCATGTAATTGGAGATCATCTTCCCAAAACAGCCCCTTTTTCCCAAAAGAGGCTTTTAGTCTTTTCAAAATAGTCTATTATGAACTGCACGATTCGGTGGAAATTAAATTCACTAAGGTATCCGTCCATTGGACAGAAACAAAACACATCAACCTAAACATAACACAGTTGTTACAGACTGTATATTCTCTTTCAGTGAAAAGATACTTTTAGGAACCTAAGAGTGAGGCGTCAGCATTTAACATGGCCTGGCAGGGCCTCTGTAGCACCTTGTCCCAAGGGTTGGTGTGTTGCTGATGGATGGGTAAAAGGATACTAGCTGTTTTGCAGTTCCCTGGACATTTCTGTTACATCCCTGGAATAAAGAATTCCATTATCTTTGGATTTGGAAAGTACAAGGTATTAGCTAGAAGATTTCTAAGGCTGGTTGCCATTTAATCCCTGTCTAAGATCAAGTATTGATTGGGTTTGTGTGCATGTAGATAAAATGTAGAGCTACTGGTATATATATTTTTTTGTAGTGTGTGAAACAGACTTTAAAAGAAAACCTTTCTTCTCTAAAGCCATGAATAGAAAATGCTGCATTTAACAATTGGGTGCTCACAAAAATTTCTTGCTCTTTTTGAAGACCACTAGGTAAATTATCTTCATCATCTAAACAAATCTTTTAACATGGAAAAGTGAAGAGCTGAAAAAATGTTGCGAGGTTTTCTAAATTTCCAGTATGTCACATATGCTCGAGTGATATATTCAGTCAAATATTCATGAAAATAGATTAGTTTACTGTCATTTTGCTTATTGTGAGTGTATTCTAAATATACACATTCCTGAGATCTGCCTTCCTGCATGTGAGTAAAACTCTTGCTGTGTAGTCAGCAGCAGCAATGTGCATAAATCCAAGCTGGATCTGCAGTACATACAGGGCAAGCAAACGGCTTGTGAATTTACTTCACAGAATGATTCTTGGTGCTCAGAACACTGATTTCCTGGAGTGCACTCAGCTCTCAGCTTCAGAGATCCCCAGCTCAGTCTTTGTGACTGCTAGACAGCTCTTCTCGTAGATCCCACTGTGGTCTTCACACAATTTAAAGACTTCTGAAGGTGCATTTTGTAGGGTGGAAGAGACTGAATGGCTCAGTTGATGGAGCAATTTTAGCAAGCACTCAGAGAACTGGCTTCACTACAGACAAGAATGGAAAAGGATGCCTTGCCTCTATATAGTCACATTACAATAGTGACAAAATACAGCACTGAAAATGGAGGTAGCTCTCCCCTAGCAATGTGTCACCATTTTAATAAAAGGCTTCACCAAGTTAATAGCTGACTTTCAAGTAGTGAATGTAAACTTCAGACTGTAGGCATTATTAATTCAGGCCACTTAGAAGCATAATGAACCTCACAGCTTTCTATTATATCCAAGATTTTAATCACAACACACTTTTGCATGTAAAATCTGACCTTATCTTGATCTACCCAGAGAACTTCCATTAACTTTAACTGGAGATGCACATGCAGATGACGGGAAGGAAGATTTCATTGTACTCACACTTTCTGCTGAGACAATCTGCAAGTTCATATTGGAGATAGGATAAAATCAAAAGCAAGGAATGCGTTACTCTAAATATATTGGATTTTCTAGCACACTAACAATTTTTTTATCCAATATGTGTCCAAATAGTAATTCTTACACCGAAGCTCCAAAGTCCAGACTGAAGAACACAGAGCTAGTTTTGACAAAAAATGCTTTATATTAAAAGTTGTATATACAGTATCTGAAATTACTGAAAACAAATGAGTGTATGCTTATCGATTACTGTAGAGAAAACCTTGTCATTTGATACACTCATACTAGTGCTAGAGCACAGAACATAACTTTTCAGTTTTTTAGCCCACAAGACTTCACTTCGATATGGTTGAACTGTGTTATATTTTTAAAGAAAACCTATCAAGTATCCTGGTTTTTTTTTTTTTTTTTTACTTGTAACAAAAAAGTGTTTTGTTGTGAAAACATATATATATTTTCCAAAGATGACTGATGTTCATCGTTCTCCCTCTCTCTACCATATATTTCACTTCACATACCTGTAGGTTAATACAATAAAGTTTCTAATGAAAGATGGGAAGTGCCTTTGATTTTTTTTTGTTTTTCATTTGCCTATGGGGGATCTCGAAATAGCACAGGAAATGTATGAAATGCCATTATTGTTCTCATGGTTTAATCCCAACTGGCAGCTGAGTACCATGCAGGTAAGTTAGTCACTCCTCCAGGAAGGAGAAGAGAAAATGAAACTCCATGGGTTGAAATAAGAACGGTTTAATAACTGGAGGAAAATAAAATATATTACTACTACTAATTGTAATACTAAAACAGAAAAATCCATCATAGAGGTCTAATGTTTCAGATTTTAAAAGCTACAGTCCAATATTGTAGGATTATAGTTCTACTTTCCAAGCTTTTCTGTGCAAATCTGAGAAACTAAGTATTCCTTCAATGTTGTTGAAACAGAGTTTAGTCCTAACTAGTTGACTTGTTTTACATTCAAAGAGCCATCTTACTATTTAAAACGTAACAAAGAGTGATCCTGATTAACTACACAGGGTAAATAATCATTGGTTATAAATTAATAGTCTCCATAAAGAGTCATGTTTTCACTTAAGAAAAAGAAAGGGCTTGGACATTTCACAGAATCACAGAATCAATCAGGTTGGAAAAGACCTTCGAGATTGTCAAGTCCAAGCAGTGCCCAAACCTTATCAACTAAATTATCCTCATCCTAAATTGAGAGGCCTAGAACTAGACACAGCACCCAAGGTTAAACTGAATGCAGCTGGAGTTTTTATGGGAGGGATGAAGTTTTGTTTCCTTCTCTTCATCAGAATAAAATGGCATCCTAACCCACAGATGCAGTACTCCACTAATATGGGCCCTACCTAGTTACCATATTTCTTTAGTTACAGAAAACTTCAGGGTCCTGTGGTGTGGTAGCTATCCTGATAATCTCTGGGCTGTAATAAATTGTAATAATTGTGTAATAAGTTGTGGCCCTGGAATGGTTTCAGTGTTTGCTCTTTAGTGAGATACGACTATAAAAAGCAAAACAAGCCTGAACTTTAGAAGTTACAAAGATGGTTTATTTACACACACCAAAGAATGAAGGAAAAAAAACGGACAAAAGAGGAAAAAAAATTGAACCCTTCAAAACTCTTTTCCTTCCCCCATAAACTGTTCACTTTCCCACAACCAACATAGAGGGTCAAACTATGATTTTCAATCCGTTTCACTTTATAATCTTCATCGCTTTGGGAGAGGAGTCTCCCTTAGTGTCCCATGGATCCCACTGACAAAACAGTTGTCTTGTGGATTTTAACTGTCACAAAAACAGCCGCCCGGTAAACCCTGCTTCCGTGACTCCTCCCATTAGCAGTTTCCCAAGCTGCTTATGGGTCATGTACTCAAACACACTTCAGACTGGGGTGTCACTTTTTAAAGGGGAACCACTTCAAACGTAAAGGGTTCTTTATCTTGGTGACAAAGAGATATCTTCTCACTTCTTCACTGGCACAGAGGGCTTCTCATATCAATCTCTGTTGAAGCATCTCATAAAATCAATTTCACTTAGTCCATCACAAACACCTTTGGTCAAAAATCCACACATAAATTTAAACAATCGCCTCCCCAAATGCATATCTTTCCACGGTTTAAAGGAATATTGTAGTCCAGTCTCCATGGTTTACATCCAGAGATGTCCAGTCTCATTTGTCCACTCCCTCAATTCCTCCTTCCAATAATCTTTATCAGTCCTTTCACTGACTCTGTATCATATTGTCTTTCTACATTTTAAATCACTGTCCTTCCTCTCTCTCTCTCAGGGAAAGGGTTGGAGTTCTGAAACTTTCATCTTGTTAGGAGTTAAATCTGGTCCAGTTTCTCTCTCCCTGAGCCACCGTGCTGCTGATTCATGGTGTCGAATTTCAAGGCTGTGCCAATGGGGAAACTCACACGGGAAAAATCGGAGCTCAGAGTGGCCCTGCAGTCAAGGATCGTAAATCCTATGAAATACTTCTTTGCCCACCCCTCCGTGACATCAGGGCAGGCCCGGCCCATCTTGGAGCTGTTTCCAAGTGGGGGGAACATCTTCCCCCCGTCCCCAGCCCTGGTCTGCGGTGGTCATGTGCCCTCTGCCAGGCAGCAGCTTCTCAGAGCCAAGGGAATCTCAGGGCTGCCGGGCTTTCCCTCCCCCCTTTCCTCTCTGCCCGGGAGTCACCGGAGGAGAGGGGGAGGGGGGTGGCTGCCCATCCCTTGGTGGCCGTCACGGCAGGCCTGGCGCACCCGGGCCCAACAGCTGTCGGGGTAGGCTGTAAAATTAGCTGATGTTAAGCGTGCAGCCTGCCCCTGCCCTGCCCCGGCCGATGGGTCCAGAGGCACGGCCGGGCCCTGACCCGACTGCTCCGGGAGGGAGGAGCGGCAGGGGCCCGGTCGGACTGAGCCGCTTCTCGCAGCGATGTGACCTGCCACAAGGATGTGACCTGCTACAAGTCGGGAGGAAAAGAGGGCTGGCTTGAACACACTCAAGATTTATATGGGTATTCCTACAAAGTGTATTCAGTGTTCTCAGTGGTCAAAACATATGTCAATACCTAAAATTAGCTTCTGATAGGTCCCTGTCTTTTTCCAAAACAATTCCAATGTCCTAACAGGGCAATATTCTATATTTCTCTTTAACTAAAAATCAAACTGTTAACCCATGACAGGCTCTGTAATAAACCATTCCTGACCCAGGCCAGTGCTGTTGGCCTTCTTGGCCACCAGGGCACACTGCTGGCTCATGTCCAGCCTGCAGTTCATCAGTCCCCCAGGACCCTTCTGCCTGGCTGCTGTCCAGCCACTTGTCCCCAGCCTGGAGAGCTTCAGGGTTTGTTGTGACCAAAGTGCAGGACCAGGCATTTGGACCTGTTAAACATCTTACTGGACTCAGCCCATCTATCCAGCCTATCCAGGTCCCTCTGCAGAGCCCTCCAACCCTCCAACAGATGCACGCTCACACCCAGCTTGGTATCATCTGCAGATTTACTCATGGAGGACTCAATCCCCTCATCCAGGTCATCAATAAAGACACTAAACAGGACTGGGCCCAGCACTGATCCCCAAGGACACCACTGTGGGAGTCGAGCTGCCTGAAGGCACCAGCTTGAGAACCAGGGGAACCCAGTCTATAGTTAACCTAACCGATTCTCAACTTAGGGCAAGCATGATTCAAGCAGCTTTGACTCCTGGGAAATAATGTGGTAATAGTTCTGTTCATGTAAGGTTGTGGTTCTAGAAAATTCTCTAATTCTTCCTCCCTGATCAGTTGTCGGTGTGGAGTTTTACATATTCTGAATTACTATTTCTAATTGGACCCCTACCCTCAGCTTCGCCCCTCAATCAACCCTGTATGTGTATCCTATCTACCCTATCCTGGGTCTTTGGAATTAGTCCCATACTGTTGTTCGGCTTTTCCTGTTGCTTTCATCATAAAACCCTTTTACTTTCCAGACATTTCCATCATACCTGTCCTTTTATTTACCACCACCTTAGTCCTCACTGGCACGGTCTGGGGCTCGCGGAGCTGAAGCCACAACACACCACTGGTGACTGGCTCCCAGCAGGATGTGCACCACTCCCCACCACTCTTGGCCCAGTCTCCAATCAGTTCTTGACCCAGTGAAGAGGGCACCTTTCCAAGCAGTGGGCTGCAGCTTTTCCAGGGGATGCTGTGGCTTGTGATGTGAAAAGCCTTGCTGAAGTCCAGGCACACAACATCCACAGCCTTTCCCACACCCACCAGGCAGGTTATCTGGTCATAAAAGGAGATCAGCTTTGTCAGACAGGACGTGCCCCTCCTAAATCTACACTGGCTGGGTCTGATCCCCTGGCCATCCTGTGGGTGCCTTGTGATGGCACTCAAGGTGATCTGTTCCATAACCCTACCAGGCACAAAGGTCAGTGTAAATGTTTTAAGTTCAAAACCAGGCAGAAACACCAAATTATGTAATGGTTTCACATTCACCAAATTCTGTTCACTAAATTTAGTGTAGTGGTCTAAATATTTTGCTATTGTGGAATAGAATTATGAGAAAAGAAGGTAAAACAGGCTTAACTTAAAGATAAAAACAGATTTATCAGTACACAACAAAACAAAGAAAAAAACATGAGAATAAAAAAATTGAAACTTTTCAAAGCACTCCCCTCCCTTCTACCAACCGTTCACTTTCCCACAAACAATGTAAAGAGACAGAACTCAGAACTCTTGGTCAGTACCACTTATAAAATAGTCCTTCATTTAGTCTTGGAGAGAGAGTAGTCTGACTTGTTCTGGTAACTTTCCACAGGAGACACAGTCTGTTTGTGGCTTCCAGCTCCCACAAAAGCAGCCCGCCCAGGAACCTGCCTTTGTGAAGTCCCTCCCAATAGCAGCTTTCCCAACGCTGCATGTGGGCCGCAGATTCACACTGGGGTTTCACCTTTTAAAGATGCACAACATCACAAGCAAAGGATTTCTCATGTTAAGGAAACAAATTTATCTTCTTATTCTTCACTGGTGCCAAGGACTTCTTCTCATCTCTCTCTGTTCAAGCATCCCATAGGATCACCAGATTACAGTTTCTAATTCAATATCCACTCAGTAAATCACAGATACCTTTCCTTAAATCTACAACATCATCTCCCCAATTCATATTGTCCACGATTTAAAGGAAATACTCTAGCATATTACAGCCTGTTACCACAGATCAAAGGAGATTTTCAGCCTAGAACTAAGGCAGCTTGTCATCTCTTCCACTTAAGAAGTCACTCTTCCTTTACTGACCTTGATATCTCCATATTGTCCCTTTACATATCTCTAATTTAGCCTTTCTTCTCTCTGTAGAGGGTTAGAGTTTTAAAAAGTCTCAATCTGTGTCAGAAAAAAGTTAACATTTCTTGCCCAGGCCTGCAGTGGTTATGTGATCTCTGCCCAACAGCTGCAAGAATCTCAAAGCCACTCCATTGAGAGAAGGCTCAGAAACGGCAGCCAGGATCTCCTGTGTGGCTGGGCTTCTCTCCCCCCTCCACCCCTCGGTCTTATGGAGTGGGCCTGGCCCAGCCTGGGTTTAATACTGCCGCAGCAGCAGGGGGAAACCGGGGAGGCGGCACAGGGCAGGCCCCAGGTTCGGCTGGATGTCAACAGCCGTGGTCTCCCCTCCCCTGCCAGCAGCCGCCAGGCTCAGGGACCCGGCTGGGCTCCACCAGGGCTGCAGCAGCGGCAGATCCCAGCCCAGGCCAGAGGCAGTGGGGCCTGAGCAGGGCCTCACTGCTGCCCACAATGTTACCTTGGTGGCTCACCGGCAGAAAAGGAACACCTCTAGCAGAGTCTCAGCTTTATATGGGTATTACCAAAAGTCACATATGTTTTCTCAGTGGTCAAACTACATGCCAATAGCCAAGAACTGGTTTCTGATAGGTCCCTGCCCCCCTCTCAAACAATACCAAGGTCCTGACAGGGCCATTCCTCTTTAACTAAAAACCAAACTGTGTTAACCCATAACAGTCAGGCTGACAGGCCTGCAGTTCCTCATATGCTCCTTCCAGTCCTTCTTGGGGATGGAGTCACATTGGCACCTTCAGTCCTCTGGCACCTCGCCAGTGAGCCAGGACTAATGGTAAATGATGGAGAGCAGCTTGGGGAGCTCATCCATCAGCTCCCTCAACCCGCTAGGATGGATCCCATCTGATCCCAGAGACACCTGTGAGCATCCAAGTGACTCAGCAGGTCTCCAACTGCTTCCTCCTGGATTACAGGTGGGTTGTTCTGCTCCCTGTCCCCACCTATCAGCCCAGGAAGACACTTGGCCTTGACTATGTCTTACTGTTGAAAAGTGACGCAAAGAAGGTATTAAAGTGCGTCTGCATTTTCCCCATCTTTGGTTACTTGTAGCAGTGTGTTCTATGTTTACTTCTATGGTTTTTCCCGGTTGGTTCATTCCATGTACCCCCTCAGAAATTCAACTGTTGGTTTTTACCCCGTTTTCCCGCCCACAAAATGTATCCTTTGTCTCTTCCCCTCCCCTGGAGACATGCCTGTCATCTTGGGGCCCTTCCCAGCTTNAGACATGCCTGTCATCTTGGGGCCCTTCCCAGCTTCTAGAAAGCTCCCTGGAGGGCACAGAGTGATATGCTGTATCCAGGTGAACCTCCCTCCCTCTCGGGGGGATTGGATCCTGGGGGTGTCCTTCACACTTTGGGCCACTCCCTGGGTCTTACTCAATGGGGGACTCCTACCTCCTTCTCTTTTCCCCACCCCCATATAAAAGCTGCTGTTCGCCTTTGTTCTGGGCTTGGTGGAGGCAGATTCCAGGAAGTGAGGAAGTCCAGCCAGGGCTCCCAATAAACTGTTGTTGCAAATCCCTCCCGGAGTCCTTTCTTCCTCACCGTTGTCACCACACATGCTAGCGTGTCCCAGCCTTGGACTGGGTGTAGGCACGAGGCAAAGAACTCACGGGATTGGCAAGGTCTGCCCTGCAGACTGAATCGTACCCGCCACGGTGTCAGCAGTGTCAGGGTTAGCCGGACAACCTGAGAGACAGCTCTGAAGGACACCGCAACAGTTACCGAATTCCCTCCCACATCCAATAAAGAATGGGGGTTGTCCTTGCCCATCCTTTTTCCATTGATGTATTTATAAAAATATTTTCCATTATCTTTCACAGCAGCAGCCAGTAAGTTCTAACTGGGATTTTGCCTAATTTTTTCTCATACATCTTAAACATTTCCTGAGTTACTTGACCCTCTTTCCAAAGGTGATCCACCCTCTTTTTTTTCTCCTTAGTTCCTTCAAAAGCTCCTTGTTAAACAGATGGAGCCCATCTGGCTGTAGCAGGCCTGGTGTCGTAAAAGTTGCTGTGTCATCAAAGAACCCAAAATTCCACTGATGGCACCAGCCCTTAAGTCATTTATTGATAATGTGGATTCTCCTGTTCATCACTCATCCCTCATACTGAAGGAACCAAGCAGAACACCACCAGAGCTCCTGCCCCATCAACAAAGTGACCCAGAGCCTTGAAGTCCTGGTGCTCTTCTTCTAAACCTCATCACTGCCAGCCTGCAGTACCAGCAGTGAGTAATTGTGGAGGCTGCTAAGCCAG
>VYZR01089188.1:2538-16737 GCA_013400675.1 Oxylabes madagascariensis
ATTACAATTTCCCTTCATATCTCAGGAAAGTAGGTTATGAAACATCTCACCTTTGCACAGTAAAATACTGCAGCCTGAGAAATAACTTCAGTACTCAGTATTTCTATCAAACTCATAATTGTAACTTAAATTAAACTCAGGTAGACTTATGCAGCTCCTGCAACAGGGGCAACCAGAGTTATCAGATGTTTAGACTACAGGGCTCCACAAAGTTTTACAGCAGTAAGAAGGTAAATCAACAGCAATAGATTAGGTAAATTTTCAAATCTTATGCAGCTCCTGCAACAGGGGCAACCAGAGTTATCAGATGTTTAGACTACAGGGCTCCACAAAGTTTTACAGCAGTAAGAAGGTAAATCAACAGCAATAGATTAGGTAAATTTTCAAATCACAACTTCTAGTGATACAAAAATATGTTCTGCCTGAATTCTGTAACAATAAGGATTAAAACTAACAGAGAGTTCCCACAGAAAGTACATATTTATCTAAATACAGCACTTGCAGAATCAGGACCTTTTTAAAAGGTTTCACTAAAGATTTTTATTTCACAAATTCCTTTCCCTGTTATAATGATGCTGTAATTTAATCAGAAAACTTTCTCACCTCTTCCAGATCATCCAGCTCTTCTAACCTTGTCCTCACTTTTTCAGAAACTGCTGAACCAGTAGTTGTGGCTTTTCCTGCAAAGAATTACAGATTTAAGTTTCTTTAACATTTAAACACTGGGACTTCTAAAAAGAAACAAACCTGAAGAAGCCTGACCTGGACCAGTCAGCTTCTGTGACAGAAGACAAGTGGTTTGATTCATTTAGTGACTGTTCCTGAAGACACACATCTAAACATTCCTACAGTGCATTCACTTTGAACAAGGGCAATCACAAGTAAGCAAAACTGAATGTAAGTGGATTTTCCTGCAAGTTTTATTGGTAAGAAAAGAATCACCACATAGAACCATAGGATAATTAAGGATAGAAAAGCTCTATGGAGGTCTGTGTCCAACTCTCCTCCTCAAAGCAGGTCCAGTTCTGAAGTTATACCAGTTGCACAGGGTTATATCTAGTCAATTTAACAATATCTAAAGATACAGATGTCACACTCTGCCTGAACATCCAGTTTCAGTGTTCGACCACCCTCATTGCAAAAAAGGATTTTATATTTTTGCAGATGCTGAAATGCTGCATGTTTAGTCATATATAAAAATCCTGATTTACTATGCTATGATTACTTAGCCCAGATTTTCTTTGCTAGAAAACATGATAAAATATTTAATATTTAGTTCTTTTTTAAACACCTAGCATACAACTGAAATCACTTCACTTTCATGTAAAGAGAATAACTGAACAAGTTCCCAAAGGACTTGTTTGCTTTCCTTCCAGCTAGCAGAAGAGTTGATAAACACGATCCTCAAAACATCATTGCTTGGTTTAAATGGAAGAAAGTTTTAAGCTACAGTGGAAGGCAGTGCAGTGAAATAATCACAAATTCATTAGTCCACAGGAATAAAAGACAAGGTGGTTGGGTGGCTTATTTTCAGTAATTATTTTAAATAAACATCCAGCTATCTTATCCACAAAAAAACAAGCAGCATGATGTCAGAATGGGGGAGGCAGGAAAACACATTTCAACTATTCTTGACCACAAACCTGTCACTGCACCCTGCCTCAAGCAAACTCTGTTACTGGTAAAGACAGTGCTCACCTTTTTCAGATCCCATGTACAGATTCTGCAAGGAAGCAGAAAAAGCAGGCTGTTAGAAAACATGTACTCACTAGCATTCCAAGAATGCACAGGGTAATTACACTGCTGATTAACCCTCTAATCATTTAGAATTAGACGCAAGATCAGAAGTTATTTGCATTGTTACAAAAAGACAGTGATGGCTTCTAAAGAACAAAAGACTTGGATTCAATTCTAAAACAATCTTTGCAAGTGAGAGCTTGTGATTCAGTTTTCTACAAAATTAAAACTGAAATCTAGAGGACCAGTATTTACCCATGAAAGAATTATAAAATAGCAACATCCAAAATCCATTAAAGGTCTAGTATAAATGTAAAGAAAACGGTGGCAGCCATCACTTACAATAGAAAGCTTCTCTGTTGTTGTGTATCTAGCAAGGATTTCACCACGTTTGCTTGACCATGGTTCAAAGTCACTTCCTACTGCTGAGCTCTCATCTTTATCCCGTTTCCTTCGGGCACCATCCTATGACAGGGATACAAATGCAAAAGTTAAATACAGATCTGGAAAAAGAAGAGAAGGTTGATAAAGGTCAATTTAATGTTTCAAGTACTAGTCGATCCTTTCAAAAGTTACAATATTAACAAAAATCCGTATTTAAATAAATATGTCAACATAAACCAGAAAAAAACAGGTAAATAAAAAAAGAATATTCTATTAATATGGTGTATATCCTATATTAACCAGGTGAGACAATACATTTTATCCAGGGTTGGCTTTATGGGTTTGGTTTTGGTTTTATTTCGCTTAGTTGAGCTAACTGCCCCCAGAGTTACCGTGGGAGGAGCAGTAGTCACAGGATCTGCAGCTGCTGCAAACAAAGACAAGGGATCGGTGCCATCCAGCACACTGCTCAGTGGGTCCATCATAGAACTGGAGGAGGAGGAGGAGGTAGAAGAAGTGCTTCCCTTCCGGTTCATCTTCTTCGTCTTGGATTCAGTAACCTAAAGAAAAATTACAGAACTATTAAACAAAAAGGCTTTCTCTTCCCTTGCTTTTCTTTAATAAATCATCGAAATACATGCTACATAGATTATGCTGTTGCAAAGAAATCAAGGAGACATCAAACAAACTCTTTAGAGTGAGCACCAGCATTTAAATTGAAGCTCCCCCCCACCCCTTGCCTGAATCTGGAGGCATTCACTCTTCAGTAGCATTTCTGCTGCTTTTTTTTTTCCTTCCAATTCTAGGTGTATAAAATTGTAAGAACAAGCAGTCTGAATATCTTTCGAGTACCCCTCCTCTATTTTATTAGGTTCGTCCCTGTCCTCCAAACTCTTTCTTGCTCTTTAATTTCCTCTGCCAGTTCCATCTTTTCTCTGACAACACTCGAGCCTGGAACATCAAATCCATACCTCAGGCCACCGTCTTGTCTCCCTAATTACCTTCCTGAGCAGAAGGTGCTGCCCATTTATCATTCATTAGTGGATAACTCATCTCTTTGAAGCTGGATTTTTTTTCTGTACGTCTTTAAAAGCCTCTTACACATCAAAGAAATTATAAATATTTTAAAGTACACAGCTGACTGGAAGCTAACCCAAAACCAAACCGTACATCAAGCAATTATGCAGGTCATTTGTAATGCAACAATTTGATTTTAAATTTATCCATTATTTGGCACTTAATGCAACCAAGAAAACCTACAAGCTGGAAGTGCTGTATTTGTCAGGAGACTGTTTCTGGCTGTTTCTAACAGCACCAGCAAACTTCTGTAAAGGGCAAACAGAATAAACCTTGATGCCTCTAAAACAGGCCACTAATACAGAGAGCAACTTCACAAGTATCACCATTAACCTCAAAGCCTTTTAATTTTAAAGGAACAGATGTAAAAAGCGGAACACAATCAGTCTGAATTCAGATTCATTTTCCAGAAGCACAAAATAACTCACTGTAATGGGTTTCAGAGGATGGTAATCACCAAAATCCAAGGGTACAGACTCCAGTTTGCACACTTCAGATTCTGACACATAGTTCCTTGATCTTGCATGCCTTAAGAAGAGTGAAGGGAAAGTACATAAGCACATAAATAACCACATATCCTACATCTATACAGATGCTTATTTACAAAAAAAAAGCATATTGAAAAACAAGCATACATGAAGATCCAAATTTCCCTTTACTGAGATAACATAAAACTAAAACTGGAGAAATTTTACTTTCAGCCATTTAGTTGTACTCTTTTTTAGTTGTACTCTTTTTTAGTCTTTGACATATACAGAGCTAATTGTTCTTTTCTGTTTCATTCAAGATCCTGAGAATGTTTATAGCACACACTACTGCCTCAGCTGAATGAGTAAAACCAGGGGATGCAGAAAAAATTTTTTAATCAGACTCCTAACAAAAGCAAACAACACTTCACCCACATAACACACATCTTTCCCACAAGAATTAAACCAAACTTTCAAATAATTCCATTCCTACTCAAAGATATAACTCATATGGAAGATTTTCAGCAGTGCTAAGCAGCCAGCTCTTCTACAGATACCATGTACCCAAAAAATCCAAGCTTCCTTAATAATGAATTACAGATTAGATAATTTATGGTTGTGCCACTCCAAGGAGAAACTTTTGACATCTAATGAGATAGAGCAGAGCAAGAGAAAGAGTCCAGTGAAATCCACATGCTTATTTTGTTTTCTGGTTTTGTTTTGTTGATCTCCAGTTCCTTTTCTTTTTGCTATTGTCCCATTGTTCAATGACTCTTCTTGCTCATTTGCATCATGGGTTAATCAGCATCTGGGTGGAAAATCTTCCAAACTCTTTCTGGATACACAATTATAACATTTCTTTAACTGCTGACAGCTCTCTCAGCATCCCCAGGCCAAAATCAACAGCACTCCAATTACTGTAAGCACACTGCGCAAGTGCACACAGTAATAATACACACGTGGGAGTGAACAAGAGCTGTAAACCCCACAAATAAGTCTTTAAAAAGTACAATGTGGCTGTTCAAGTGATGAGACAGCTTGTAACAGAGCTAATACAGAAGATCAAGTTTGCTCTGGCATTATGTTCTGCTTACTCTCCAGGGAAAGGAGATTAAGCATTCCTTTCTTGGCCACAGCAGTGCAGCCAACTTTTGAGAGGAAATAAAAATAAGTCTCGGGCCAAGCTGGGGTTTCATCCTCTGTGCATCCTGCATGATTACACCCCTGCTGCAGGTGCTCTTTTAACAGTGGGTTTCAACCTTTTCCACACGTGAGCACCACTGCAACTGCCACCACTCTGCACCTCCAACACCTGCCAGCCTAACAACCTTTTTCTCTCCTCCTGGTAAAACATCTTTTTTCCTGGGACTGCTTTCAGGCACACAGCACCCTCCTAGACCCAGTGCTTATCCAAAAACAAGCACTTCAAAAAGCTCACAGGAAACACAAAGGAGCCAGGCATATAAAATGGAAGAAAGTCCCTTTACAACACCAGACATAAATTGGTATTGGTAATACAATGAGGCACATCCCATAGTGGCTGTACCTATCATTATCTGAATATTAAACATAAACCAAAACAATTTCTCTAGATATTTATGCATAGCAATTATAAAAATGCGTTGTAGCCCTATACTTCAAAATATTTTATATACTACTCTAACAAATTTAATTTTTTTTTTATTTGCTTAATTTGAACATTATGTTAATACCACTCTTCAGCACCATCAACAGGTGCTATTTTTTCCCTCATATGCAGACTGATGACTATGCAGACAATAAATCTGCAAAACAGCTTTTTAGCATTAATACTGCTTAAAAATAGCTAGGGTTCTGCTAAACCCCATAGCATGAAAATATCTTCTGTATTAGAGAACAGCATGATGGAAACACCTTACCCTGGTAAAGGTCTGGTTATTTCCCCATGGCCACTTCTACATCAGTGTTACTACACCTATTTATTATGCTGTTAACTCATTGCTGTACTAAGTAAAAATCAAATTTTCAGCATCTGTGCTGCTCTGCTTTGTTTCACTCTATTTTGCAACCGCTTTTGTCTGTTAGAGAAAGAGTGCCACTTGTACCCTTCCTTTACCAAACAAATACTAGACTGAGTAATTCCATGTCCTACGCAGCGCAGCTTCCTCAGACACACATATTTTCCTGTAAACGCACGTTGCTAGATGCTGCCTCTGCCTCTGTCTGTAGCCGCTGTCTGCTCCTAAAGAGCTGTGAAAGACAACTAACAGAGGCTAAACCGTGCTAGCACGGGTAAATACCAGCACAGTAATACAGGAGCCCTTCCCCTCCAGCGGCGGGCGGGCGGACAGCGGGCCCGCAGTGACCCCGCCCGGAGCGGCGGGCGCAGCGCTCTGCCCGCTCCGGCCCTTCCCTCCAGCGGGACACGCTCCGTGGCCACACACCGGGGACGGCCAGCGGCGCTCGGGGAAATCCTGCTTATTTTAGGGGAAATAGCGGCAGGCTTAGGGCCGCCGCGTCCCACCCGGCTCACAGCTCGGCTCCGACCCTCAGCACTGCTGTGCCGCCGGCCCGGCACCCGCGCAGCTCAGTGTAGCGCCAGGCTGTTAAGAACACGATCTGTACCCTCGGGTGTCTCAGACAGCAGCGCGGCGCTGCGCTCCCACGGCAGCGAAGCCGCCCCGCCACTTTCAGGGTCCCGGTCCCCCCGGCCGAACCGCCCCGAGCCCCGCGGGCGGAGAGGCCCCGCACTTCCCCCTCTGGAACTGCCGTGGCCGCCCACGCCTTAGCCCCGCGACTCCGAGGGTCACCGAGTATGCCGGCAGCCCTGGCCCAGCCGCGGGGGAGCGGGCAGCTCCCCGTGCCCCCCGAGCCCGCCGCGGGGAGCGGCAGCTCCCGGTGCCCGGTGCCCGCCTCACCAGGGGAACGCGGCCATCTTGCGGCCCGTCACATGACAGCAATGGCAGCGCCCGCCCCGCCCCGCCCCGCGCGGGAACCGCCTGAGGGGAGAGCGCCGGCAAGGCACAGACAGGCACGAGCGGTAAAGAGTCACTCACAGTTTATTGCGCAGAACAATTCAAGAAAAAAGCGAGACCGGTGAAAACGGAACAAAGTACAAAAATAAATAGACTTTTGTAATGGTATCACAATTCCACACGAAATAAAAAGATAAATATGTATAAATACAAAACAGCAAGTACAAAACCAAATCCTGGCACTTGTCAAGAGAAAGGCCTCATGAAAGTTAAAAAAAAAAAACAAAAACAAAAAACACAAACCCTTGTGCTATAATGCTTTATTACACACTGGAAACATGCTTGAAGAACAAGAGGTTTAGATGTGAAACCCTAAGAGAAGGGAAACATTCATTTCTACTAACACACTAAACCTATCTGTGCATCAACATATTGCCTATGCTAATAATAAATACAGCACATAAAACATCCATTAAAAACATCAATCTTTACTGCTGCTATATCAACAGCACCTTTTGTCATCTGTGACACAGGTTACTCTTGTCACTGTAAATTCTTCCCCTCTTGGGATGTTTTCCACTCCTAAGGAAAGCTGGGAACTAAAACACAGCTTAGATGCCCACCGGGTGAGTGGGAAACTTGCCTCGGGCATTTTCTGTATGACAACTGAGATTTTAAAGCACCACAGAATTTGTATGGAGGAGGCAGGTCTTCCACTGGTGCAACTCTTACATTTACACCATTAGGGGAGGTCCCTGGTCCCAGGCTTTCAAACAAACCGAGCAGTGTCATTCTTCAAGGTGCTTGGGCAGTGTTTTTGCCATTTTCCAAGCATGCAATTTGGGTAATTTAGTGCCTGGTATAACACACCTCTTTTGAACAGCATCATGAGCTGCAGAGGACAGACCTGGTGGCAGATAAAAGCCCCAGGCTGGTGCCACAGTCAAGCCAATCCTCTCATCACAGCCCATGAAGGTACTGTCCTCATCCCATTATTATTAATGTTCCTCCTTCATGTGATTTACCACAATGAAATTTTCAGTTAGCCTTTTTTCTCTTACATTCAAGTCAACACATTACAAAGGCCCCAAAGTTTCATGTGTTGTATTGTATTGACACTGGGAAATTAACAAAACATAACCTCGTTTACATTCTGGCAGTCAGTTCTCTACTGCAAAGATTACACAGCCAAGCTTTTCTCTCTAGAACTTTGTTAATATCATGTCTCAAGTTCATTAAAAGGTGGAGAATTATGCTCTCCTCAAGTTGATGGATAATATCCATCAGTTGGAAGACTAAGGTAATATATGACCATGATCTTTTAACGTTAGACATTCATAAATAGGGAAGTGTTAGGATTTGGTAGGGATTTCCCACCTGCAGAAATCATTACTTCAGTACAAGGGCCTGTTAGATCACAGCAGAAGATGAACTGCTCAGAAAAACTGCAGCTGTTTGCAATTAAATGTAACATATCTGACTTACTATTACAGACTGAAATAACTATTTAAGTCTGAAATGGTAAAACAGTTAAAATCTTACCTTCTGAAGTTTTTGTAGAACATACACATCTCCATATTGGGCAGATATTGTTTCTATAAGAAAATGCAGTAGACAGCAGGGCAATAAAAACCCAGGGCTCTTTCAGTAGAGTGGTTTGATCTACCACACATATAAATGCACATTTTTGATTTGGTCAGTGTAAGTATGTCCATCAGCCCAGCAGTGAATCTGGACCACGTCTGTCCAGCTCAACAGAAATGAAAAACATTTGGTATAAGGTCTTCAGTACTGAAATTGAGCTAATCTCATTCCTATAGGAAGTACATTCAAAACAGCTGCTGACAAATTCACTGACTTGAAAGCTCACTTTTGTTTAAATTAAGTTGGGGGTTTTTTCTCATATTTAGCCGCTTTAACTTTATGGTATGAAACTAAGTATATACCCATGACTTACTTATGGTGGCACTCATACACAGAAATTGAAATTTAAGTAAGGCAAAAAGCTATGTCAGACACTAGAATGAGAAAATGTGAAAAAAGTCACAAATAACCTTCATGTTGCCCTGTGGTGGTGCTAAAATAAACAAGACTATTAATCTTTTATATATTAATACTAGTCTGTACACAAGTTTTAACATGCAATTTCCCCACAAGCATTAGAGCTTCAAAGCAGCTTCAATATGATTGTGTTAATGTGTCATCTGAAAATGACAAAGTAGGTTTATAATGTCTAAATATACATATATGTGAAGAAGATGCAATATTAAAAAACAGTGCTGAGAATGCCGTCATTAAAACACAGCCATTTTATCCCAGTGAATGCTGTCTCCTCAAATTATCACAACATTTGGCTTCTTTCTTTGGGTTCTTCCTGCATATGCTCCTAAAAATAAGTAGAAACATTACCATATTACAATTAATAGTAATGGGTTTTGAAACAGGATTATCCAACAAAAATAGCTGAAAAAAATTAGGACAATTTTTTAAAGTAGTATTACGCATTCAGTGACTACTTTTAAAATGACAGTTTTCATAATGCTACACCCCAAAAACCTTATGAAAACTACCTATAGGTTAAAAAGTAACAACATTTTATTGCCCGACTTAATAACTATTCTATCTTCTTTTCTGGTACTCTTAAACAACTACAACCACAATTCACAATTTTTTAAAAAACTATCACATAACCAAGATAGATGAAATGGCTGAAGTAAGTTTAACTATGACATGTATTACTTTTAAACAAATTATCAAGTTAAAAATATTATACAAGTTGAATACTTAAGATAACTCTTTCCTTTTGTCAGATTAATTAAAATAAGAGACAGCTGTAGGCTCCCAAATAAGACAACCAGAATTAGAAGTGCAGTATTAAAATCATCAGGCAGAGCCCTTATAAAAGGAAGGATGCTGAAGTAAAAAAATAATAAATATACAAACAAATGAGTCTTTTGAGAGGGAACAAGTATATACATATATACATTTAAAAATCCTTATTATACTATGCATAGCACAAGTATCTTCCAGTAATGAGGGTTCAGCACTGCAGGCTGCTAAGAACTAGCACAACTCAGCATTCTTTAGGTTCAAGCAGTTATTAAGAAAGTGCAGCAGTGTGAGCAAACATTTCCACAAAGCAGTGAAAATCGTATCACAGGGTGCAGAGCAAAGGGAATGGAAGACAGCCATGGAAAAGAAATGACTACCAGGCAGTAAATGAACGTGCCAAAGAAAGTGCCAGTCCTTTTCAGGCTCTTTGGTCACTCTTGGTCAGAGCTGCAGTGGTTCCTTAGAGGTGTCCCGGGGCTACGATCAGCACAGGCCAAAGCAGCTTTGGGATTGCCCAGAGCCCTCACATCTCAGCAGGCTCCCACTACACAAAAGGCATTCTCACTGGCCCAGCCCACCTTGGTGCTTTGCCCTTCACATCATCTAGCATCTCACAGGACAGACACCCAGGCTGACAGACATAGTGCTTTTTCAGCAAATAACACTACCCCTTAACTCAAGTATCCTCCAAGTTATATAAAAATCACACACAAGTAATAGGATATTACTGTCATAGCATATGAGTGTGCAAAAATCCCATAGCAATCTAGACTAAGGAACTGTACAAGGCAAATATGAATAAAAACAGCGACAGTTCTGAAAACAATTATCACCCATCCTTTTCCAGTGGCAAGGGACAATCACATGAAGCCTCTCTCCTGGGACAAAGGACAGACCTGCTGCTCACACGCAGCAGGTCTGAGGCTTCCTGAAGTGCTGGCCTGAAAGCCAACACACTCCACAGCCCCACCATCTCACATGGGCAAGCTGTGCCCTTGGCTTGGCCAAGAGCTACCACCACCCAGATATTCTGTGTGCCTCCTGCCCTCTGCTTTCTTCCCACTGGAAAGGAAACTGGGCAGAGGAGATGAATAGGTCTTGTAGGAGCAACCTGATCTCAACCACCTTCTGTCTAACACAATCAGACCTCATCAAATGCCCTGCCTGGCCCCGCTTGCAGGCTATTGAGGGAACATCTCAGTCTGATTTAAACTAATTGAACTTTAAAAAAAAATTACTGATTTATGAGTCTGTACTTTTCTCCTAAGCACAGAACTTTGGATTGAAGGAGCAAAACCCAACAAAAATTAAGTTTAGGATTGACACTTGATTCCTAAACAAAATGTCTTCTTGCCAGAAAAAGACAACAATCAGTCTGAGTAGTATTAAAGCTACAAAGCCCTTTGCAGATAGAATTTAAAACAACAATCAGGAGGATAAAAGGAAAAAATGTTGGACAAGTATGTTATAATTTTCTTCTGAGGGTTTGTCTCATATCAAAGCTGAATGTATTTATAATAGCTGTATCTTACTAGCCCTCCTTCCATTTTTGCCCCTCTAATAAGCACAATTTAATTGGTAGTCAGGAGTGAACAAAAACAAGAAATTAAATCAACACCCTCTTTAACATACTGCCAGACTTTTCACTATTCACATTTCATTCATATATAAAGGAAACCATATTCTATTTAAATATATTCAAATTAAGATTTTTCATTATTGCAAAATTATGCAGATTGTTTCTTTCATGCCCATGTAATAATTTCAGACTGAATTTCTATTCATTTAGTACAAGAAGGAGCACACGGAAGTGTTGGTATTGCACCACAGGAACACATGTGATGTCAAGCTCTACATGAGGTTACTGAGCAACCAGAACTAACCAGCATACAACTGGTCAGCCACATCTGCATGAAGCTCCAAGGAGGCCACTGCAGAAGGCATTCAAGGACTTTCCAGATATTTGACAAACAGCAATAAGGCAAAGAGAAATTTGGAGATCTATCCCAAAGGATTTTTTCATTGCCAAGTGTGACCTGTCACAACTTTGGTAACTATGACTAAGATAAACCCAGGGACTTCCTTAGCACAGCAGCGCACACTGCCAACACAGAAGTGTTGAATGCTTCATTGGATGTCTGGTGCCAGACACAATGTAAACACCACTGTGCTTCATTATGAGCTCAGTGTGAATCACAGGAGTTTGGGGATGGCATCCAAACCTTGAATCAGTACCAAACCTGGCCCTGACACCACCCTAACACTACTACTCTTTTACAATCCCTGTAATACTGTAACTGGTAGAGGTTTTGATTTTGTCCTCCCTGTTTTTCAGCACACTCATTTACTAGTCAGTAGTAAACTTGCAGATGAACACTTGCCTTAATGGCTACCTCTGGTTGCTAAAATGATGTTATTTACTTTATTTTCTGCTTTATATTTCAGGAAGATTATTTATTATCTTTGCTAATTTTTCTGTAGTGTCACTGAGTCTAACCAAACAATTGCCTTGTTCTGCTTTGGTGATGACAACACTGCCAGGAGAACTAGCAACAGAAAAATAAATGAACACATTCTGGTTGTGATCTCATCACCTGCCTTTTATTTTCCCCTCTGATATTGCAATGTTGTCTGTGTTTATGCATACTGCCTCACTATACATCCTTCTGTGGCCACTTCTCTTGACTTCACAAAGTAGCATCTGGGAAAATATCCCATTTAAACAGTGTAAAACACACTGCCTTCAAACTCACAGATAACCCTGCCAGCATTGCTCTGGGGCAGCAACAAGTAAGCATTTCCCTTATAGGAAAGGCTTGATCCTTAATACAAACAGATTATTTAAAACATTATGAAAACATTTGAAATCCTACTACATTACACGTTTTCCTTATTAAGCCCCAAAATGCCCAATTTTTATACTTAACTTGTGGAACTCGCCTTTGAGAACAAAGTGTACTTCAGATCTTAAATAGTTTTAAAACCTATCAACCACTTCACCTTTGGATAAATCTAGGTTTGTCACTCAAGAAATTTAAAATCAAATTAAAAAAATGTAAATTATGTAAGATCATTCATAGTGATTTACTAGAGGTTCAGCACTATTATCAAACCTTTCATATAAAAGGTAACCAATCAATAATCTCTGTATGGTAGCACAGAAATACTCCACTTTTAAACTGGGGTCATTAAGACCCAAATATGCTCTAAGATGCTACAGGAATATATATATATATATAATTTTAGGACTGTACGATAAGTGAACACCTGCTGAAGAGTCTGAAACTGTCCTTCCTGTCCTTTCAATACGCTCCATGCTGAAGATGTGTGTACAGAACTAAGAATCAAATGAAGATTCTAATCCAAGACTCTTTTGACTACTATCAATTTCTCAACAGTTCCAGTGAATCTATCTGGCAATCTTTTTTATGACTGGGCATCTGGTGAGTGAAAGCAAATGAGTTGTGCAGCACATTCTATATACTGTGTTTATAGAATTTGAAAGTGGATGGTTCAGTTACCAGCGCAGGTTTGTTTGAAGAGATAGGTTAGACTTAAGGCATAGCAAAGCAGGTGCACGAGGAAAGGAAAACAATATATTGCCAATTTATTTTTTCTAGATACTAGTAACTTATTTACTATAGGATCCAAGCACCAATTTTCTACACACCTGTAACAGGCTTGTTAGACACTCTGCTCCCAGAGACCTTCCTTCTATTTTGCTCAACCCCATTCACTGTGGTCTTAGGGGTTCTAATTAAATATAAAAGAGTTAATAAGTCACTTGCAACAAAGTTGAAAGGCTTTATACAAAAATATAGACACTATCAAAATGTGTTTGTCACAAAAACATTTTTACAATGTCCCACATAGCCTCTTCCTGAGCACCTGTATAGTTCTTACTGATATTGTTATGGCTTACATAGATACCTTAAGAAACTGATTTAGTTTAGATACCATGGAATTACAGTCTACATATAAAAATACACAATATTTCATTAAGTGGAAGCAAAGCTTCATGGAATGAATGTTACAAATAGAAATGTTGGAACAGTGTAAATGAAGACAACACACAAGAGGATGGCAACAATAAATATTTTCCTGTAGTATAAGGTAAAACAAAGCTTCATCACTCTCTCAAAATAGTGAAAGAAGTAATTCTTTTTACCCTGAACAACAGTTGTACTGTTATGTGTAAACATTATTCATCAATCACTGTTTTTGCACTTTGCATTTAGTTTCATCTTTAGGCTAGAAACATGCTGTGCTCTTACCCTTGCCTGCAAAGCAGTCTATGAACCGGGGCATTCTGTCCTTGGTTTGGTTGAAGTATCCTGTTAAAACACAAACTTTTATTAGTGCTTTTTCCCTTTAAAAATAAAAGTCTCTCAAGAAATACCAAATTATGCATCATGTTTCACCTAACAAATTTCAGAAAGGCTAACAGGTTTTGTAATGCAAATGACATGTAGGCAAAGTGGCTGGAATTAAAATTCCAGAATAGGATTACTACTTCCACTATTTAAAACAAAGAAACAAAAAAGCACACAGATAGATGTCCCTCAACAGTGCCTTGGGTTCCCAGTAATTGATGAGAACAAACAGGAAAAAGGGCTGAATTGCTTACAGTAGTCCTTGAAGGCTGCACTGTATCAGTAGACAGCATGTTTTCAAAGCTTTTGGATAAACATGGGATAAAAACTGCTTTTAAGGGATGCCAGGTGTCTGAGTTTTAATACGAGATAAAC
>VYZR01089190.1:16768-43103 GCA_013400675.1 Oxylabes madagascariensis
GTCCATATGGCTCTACAAAAAAAAAAAAAAAATTAAAAAATAAAATTCAAGTGCTATATTCCAGATTTCAGCACAATGCTGCAGAATGGAGCAGCAGAAAAACTGATCCTACACATACTAGGATAAAATGTGAGAACCACATATTTCAGGAAACATCACGTTATTTCCTAGAACTGCTCACCTCCCTGGGTTGATTTCTCAGCTGTCAGCAGGACAAGGCTCCCAGCACCAAACACAACAAGTTTCTCACAGGAGCTCTTTTTGTGGAAAGTCTTTTAGATTTACAGAACTATGCAAAGAACTCCAATTCTGTCTTTCCTTTGCTCAGCAGAGACAACAGTGCCTTCTAATTAAAAACAGAGATAGTGCAAAATATCTACTTATAAATGGCACAGTACCACGTAATACTTCTACTACGGTCAAAATAAACAAGGGAGTACCGTACTGAAAGGAGGATTTCCCAATCTTCTAATAAGAAAAAGAATATTATGAACTTCAAATTTTGCATGAGGACAACATGACATCATTAGCATGAGTTATACATGTAACTAACATGTTCTAAATGAAA
Source organism: Oxylabes madagascariensis (assembly GCA_013400675.1). NCBI lineage: Eukaryota > Metazoa > Chordata > Aves > Passeriformes > Timaliidae > Oxylabes > Oxylabes madagascariensis. The sequence goes on from VYZR01089190.1 coordinate 17,337, forward strand.
TAATGATGAAAAATTGAAAGAAACATGATGGGGTTTACCCTAACTAAGAGCTATGCAGTACACACAGATGTGTGCAGAGAAAATCTGGGACACGTCCTGCTAAAAGGTTTTAGGCCATTAGGGTACAGTGAAGGAACGGCAGCCTATTCTCCAGCATTGGCTGGAGCACCACCTTCATTCTGGTGTTAAATAATGCTCTAGAGAGCTACAGAAGACATACAGAAAATCAAGATTTTAACTGGAACAGACAAAGAAATAATGAAAATTAATTCAGACACTTACAAAGCAGAATTGAACAGACAGGGAAATGAAACAGAAAGAGGAAATTCAAAATTATCATGCACAGCACCTTTGGATAAGTAAGCATTTAAGTGCTAGCCTGAAGAGCAGAAGCTTCCTTAATCTTTCCTGACAAGTGACTTGCAAGAAACAAAGTTGTGGCAATATGTCTGCTACTAAAGGAAACTTCCATGAACAGCAGTGGCTGCAACTAAACCAATGTGGTAAAACCCACCAAGAACACAATACAATTGCTTTAAGGAATTGCAAACATAAATCTCTCTCCTGCAGTATCATTCTCTTCCCCAGTGCTAGGCTTTATGGGGCATGCCATCAAACAGAGCAGTGCTGCAGTGCCCCTGACCCCAGCAGAGCTGCTGTGAAACTGCATCACGTCTGCCCCTCCACTGGGGTCTGTTTGCCCTTTTAATAAAGGATTCTCCTTCCTCAGAATTCAGTGCTGGGCCAAAATCACAAAAGAGTTTTCATTTATTTTCAGCCAGAAAAAACACCTACTTGTGTTCTGGAATGGTTTTCTACCTTGACACTTATTGCTGTTGTACACCAAACAACGACACAGACTCTCGATCAGAAGGCTATAAAAATGACTCTTTATTTTTGAGATGTGTCTCTCTTTTATACTATTTTACACAGATTAATTTGATTGATGAAACAAAGGCAAACGTCTTCAATCACATTGGTTAAAACAGATGTTCGTCAAGAAACCTCTCCTGTGAGAAAGAATGGATAAACATAGGTACAGTTACAAAAACATTTCTCTTGTTTACAGAAAATTGCCCGGGAAAAGAATTCCCAGAAACCAAAACATCTCAGGCTTAAAATCAGGGCTACAGGCACTTTGTCTTCCCCTAGAGGAGCACCTCCGAGATGGGGCTGTGAGAGTGGCAGGGAAAGGCGTGAGGAAACCTCGCCACTCAGCAGTTTGAGGGAGACACTGCCTCTAAATCTTCTTCCTCCACCTCCATAAAACAGATCAGGTGGTTTTAAAACAAGCAAAACTTTCAGCCTGCTCTGAATGCCTGGGCTTCTCCTTGAACTTGCCACGGGTGGGAAGGAGGAAAGGATGGCATGAAGAAAAAAGATAATGTGGCTCGGACAACAAGTTAAAAATAGTTTTATGCACTCTTTTCTTCTGACAAAGGAACAATCTGACTGTAAAATTCTGAAAAAACAGGTTAGCTCCATAGCTGAGTAATTAAAAGGTGTCTCACACTTAATTCTACGTCAGAGGCAAAGTTCTTCTGGACAAACCCCTCTGCTCTCGCCATAAATGAAAGCAGGAACTGGCCTCTCCCCTGTGCAACAAAGCGATGAGAAAGAAAAGATCTCTTTCATGGGAATGTACACAATTTGATCACTGTGACACTGATTTATGCAAAAGCTTATCTGCTTTCTGTTTATTTCATTTCAAGAGAGTTTGGTTTCTTGCCTTTGAGCCAGCTCCTTGCTATCAGAGGTACCAGGATCTGGAGGAGAGCAGAGTCCTGCCAAGAGGCAAGAGGAGCCAAGATGTCATCAGAAATGTGCCCTTTTTCAGAATTTTGAGACCTTAAGGACCTGNGCCCTTTTTCAGATTTTTGAGACCTTAAGGACCTGTACAGATGTGAGTTCTCATTTTTATTATTGCAGTGAGAGTATTACTGTATGAGAAGGCTTCTGAGCTTCAAGCCACCTCTTGGTTTCATTAAATGCACTTTCTGTCCTCAGTGTGCACCTCAGAGAAGGTAAATTTGATATCCACAGTCCTTAATGAGGTGACAGAATTTTCTGTTCTGGAAAGGAGGTGCTCTATCAATCCTATTTTGGGTCACTCTTCTGGTAACTAGGGCATCCTGAATATACATATTCCTGTCCCTTTCCCCATCATGACCCCTGACAGCAGAAACAAGGGACAGATTTCCTGCACAAGCCTTCACCAAGTGCCCTCACTCCTTAAAAATCAAGTTCATTTCAGTTTCTCCAGACCAAGCTTCTTTTTTAGGAGTGAAATCCTGCATCTCAAAGAACCACACCTAACACATTATGGCAACAGGCCAGTTTTCCCATGCTTATCCCTCATAAATTATAACAGTGTGTTTTGTATTAGAGTTTCAAATGAAATAGCAATTCCAACTCTATATCCTATAGATCTTATACATCAGGGTCAAAATACAAACAACCTGGAGAGCAGGAGGATTTGAGCTTTCTCTTAGATTTGGCATAAACCCCAATAGTGAGTCTTTTTGCAGACAACTGGGAAAGGGGAAGCTACAGAATAATCAGTTCTGAATATTTTTTTTCTTTTTTAATGACATAAAAAGACAACAAACCTTCAAATTGAAACACAGTGCAACAATACTACCCACAGAGAAAAGAAGCAAGAGATGCAGGCACCCATCCATTGCTTTCTTATGCCATGAATGTTTAAAGGGCACCAGAACTGCAGCCTAACTGTGAACACAAGTAGCAGGACACAGTGCCCACCTCAAATGAGAAGAAAATGAGCCTCTAAAAAGTGCTTGAACAAAATATAGGTTTTCCTACTTATAAGTATAGATTTTTACTTTATAAAAAAGCAAGGTCAGAATTGTGGGTGTTGCTTTAGAAGGAAAAGAATCGAATTGGAACATGTTTTTCATTGAATTAAGTACAAGGCAGAGAAGTCCATTTAATTCAATAAATGCAACAATAAAGAGAGCTCCAAGTATCAGATCTTTGTAACAACAGTGTTTAGGTTCACCCTTCACATTAGCAGCTGGAAGACAAATCAATCACAAACTGAGAAACACTTGAGCAGGGCTGACTCCAGGAAACCCAGGGCAGCAGCACAAACACACATTACACATTCTGCAAGGTTAAATTAATGTGAAGTAAATTCCTCAAGTTATGTAAATAAATTATAGTAATGTCGTCTGACAGCTCGTATTAAGTGAGATTAATTCAGCAAGCATAAAATATGCAGGGGACTTAATGTCCTCAGGTATCCCTGTTCATTTACGGCACCCAGGCAAACCTTCAGAGCCAAGGGAGCCAGAGCAGGGCAGGGCTCTGGGATGGCTCTGGGATGGCTCTGGGACAGGGCAGGGCTGAGGCTCACCCAGCTGAGCACACACTGCAGGCAGTGCCGGAGGGGAAGGGACACCCTGCAGAGCTGCTGGAGAGGGGAGAACCTTGAGAAGTGAAGCAGAGACCTCTCTGCCTCTTAGAGAGCTGTAAACTGGCCACCAGGTAGGTTTGTAAGCTGTCCAATCTGTGAACAGACAAACCATAGAGCTTCTAGATGATTCAGAGGAAAAGGAATGGGGTTTGCAAAATTCAAGATCTCCCTCTCCCTCAAGCTTTTTTTTTTTTTTTTTTTAAACCATCTTCTCTCACAGTCAAGACCTCAAACACAGACAGCAAAAAATCCACCAGGAACTAGCAGCAGAGGAGCACTCCTCCATAATTAACACTGATATCTCCATTCCTCTCTAACGTTGTGAAAATCTTCCTCACCCAAGTGAAACTCTTTCCTCTTTAGGGGGAAAATTATACAATTCCATCAAAGCCACCAACAAAGGATTCACCTTTAGTCCTATTCTCCCCTTTCAGATGGGCTTGGTATCCAGTTTCTGGAAGGTCCATTCTCTGAATCTGCTTTTACACATAAAAGAATGTATTTCTGTAGTGAAAACAAAGCACCACATAGACACATATACCCACACTGCTACAGAAAAAGGAGAGCAATTCACTGAACTCTGGGCTTTTGAATCTCAGCCCTAATCATTTTACCATTAAAAAAAACCTCCAAAAGTACTGAAAAATGGATTTTATTCTAGTGATTGTGTATAATAGTATTCAGTTTATAGACCCGATATAAAGAGGAAAAAATTTTCATTAAAGGAAGAGTAAGCGCAAAAAAGGTTTGTTTGGAAACCTCAAAGTAACTTTAGCTGTGGATCACAAGAAAACTAAAGATGTGGAGACACTGAAAACAGCATTCTGTCCAAAACCATAAGCCATTCATTCCACAATACATTATCATTAGATCGAGACTGACTTCATCCATCTATTCTGTGATTTTTTGCAGGTGCAACTCTACTCTGGCAAGCAAAATAGTTCTGCTCTTGTTAGGTTTCATCTTACTTCTAAATCTTCCTTTCAAATTTCATCTTAAATTTCCTGCTTTCAAGTATCAAGCCAAATTGATTTGATGCTTAGTGCTTGATAAATAAATAATGAGCCTTTGAATTAGCCCACGTGTGATAAGGCAAAGATCCCATTATTTCTCACATTCATATAATCAGGCAAAAAAATATACTAAAGAGATCTTTAACAAAGCTCCCCACCATGTTTTTTTATTAAATGCTCTTAATTTGAGTATTTTATCACATGATTACACTAGCTGGGCCGTAAGAGCTTATTTTAATGAGACTGGGAAGAGCTCAAACCGTGGGTGTTCTGCATATCTCTTTGACATCTTTACAACCATTTGCCATTTTGAGTGTGATTAGCTGAATTGCAACTATTAGGAAGGTTGATTAATACTTTTTAAATATGTCAAATCTTGGATAGCACTCAGCTTATTTTTTAGGGGAACAGACTGAAACAAAGACTTCCACTATCCCCACCCAAGGACACAGCACACTGTAATGTGGGTAACAAAGAAAAGGCCCCACACCCAGCTCACTGCCAGCAGCACTGACATTTCTATTTACCTGGACCCATTTATGATATCCAAGGACTTGACTTGATTAATATCAAGGCCACATTAGAAGCATGAGTATGATTCCAGTTAAAGAAATGGTGTGGTTTCAATGGGTGCCTCCAGGACATTGCTGTTGATAGTAGACACCTATTAAAGTGCAAAGAATCAACATGAAATGCCATTTAAAATCCTATTTTTAAAATAAGTTTTTAAAAAATCCCCACATATTGAGCGTGCAGAACAAAGAAGTGCATTAAAAGCACTGGTAAGGGTATTAAAAGGCAATATTTGATGTATGCCTATCTAGTACATTAATATTGAACCTGGCTGTGATATGAGTTGCACCAGCTAAAAGTACATATTTCTCTTTTTCCTTGAATCAGAGGAGGCAGTTAAAGGAAAAATAAATATCTAAAGCTCACAAAGCCAAAAATCTTTCTGCACTAAGATATCATAGTGACAAAGGCCATGAAATCAAGGTCAGAATATATAAAATAGTCATTAGATGCAGAGAGACATTTGTAACACGCACTGAAATTAGTAATGCCTTGCTATTTTTAGAGGTTTACCCAAAGAGCAGCTCCTGCCAGCACAAAACACCCTCTTTTCTCCACGAGCCCACAGGGATGCAGAACATGCCAAAAGTGAGTAGATTTTCCTGGACTGTGTGCCATGATTGTGGGAAAGAGATGTGGAGAACTGTACTGCTGGTGCTGAAAACAAGTAAACTCAATTTTCTGTCATTCATGCTACTATTCTTCCCTAGGGCTAACAATCACCCAGGTGAAAATACCCCTTCAGAGGAACTTTAGGACATTTCAAGTCTCTGCAGGTGGCAAAAAAAAAAAAAGGCAGAAGGCTTCCTAGTTCACAAGGAGTTTCTGAGTTAGTGCAGCCCTTTGCGAACAGGGGAGAGACAAAATTATGAGAGACGAAAAAGATATGGGAATGGATGAAGTGACACAAGGCCAGAAAATCATTTCTTAATGTGTTTTCCATTAGCTATAGCTCATGCCCAGCATGGAAAAAGAAGATGGAAGAATCAGGGAACTGGCATTACTGATATTTCTGGGAGGAAGGTGTCAGTCTGAATTCCCTGCAAGCTCCTCTATGCCTGCAGTTTGCCCTGGTGTGCCTTCACGTTTAAGGAGAAAGCAAGACTGGAAGGAAGCCTGGAAGAAAAGGTGAAAGGGGAAATGGAATAAGAAACAGATCAGTGCAAAAGGGAGGGAAGAGTGTTTAAACAGTAACAGAGATCAGCATGTGCAAGCCAAGTGGGTAAAGAGGAATAAAAGCAAATGGGAACATACAGCAAAACTTATTCATAATTATCACCAATGTCTTGTATTGCCTGCCTGAAGAATTCAGAGCAGGAGGGAAAGGAAGCATTCCCAAGGAACTTGCCTATTACTGCTCAGGTAGGGGTGGGTGAACTGTCTTGTTTAATATACAACAGACTTTTCCATTCCTGCTCTCACTACTCTTAAAAGAAGTTGTATTTATCATGATTATATGACTATTCTGAAGGAACAAAATTTACATGTAACAGCCCCTGCAATCAGGTAAGTTTTCCTACAGCAAAGGAGGTACAAAACAAAGAACACTCTCTTGATTTGTGTGTATAGGAAGACTATATTTTTTAAATCATTCTTTGTCATGAGTGGAACAAAATGGCCAAAACATTTAGTCTCTGTGAAAGAGCAGGGAGCATGCTTGCCATTTTGCAGCAGGATGCCGAGCTGCAGGAGGAATGACTGCCAGGGCTCCAAGGCTGCATTGCCCCACCCCTGTTTGCATGTTTGAAGCCATGGAGCACAGAAAACACCACCTTAACTATTCACAGCTAAGTACACACACATCATTGATTTTTCAGCAGTGAAACAAGGCCTTTTACTCAAAGCTAATGCAGTGAGTGGTGAAATTGAGGGTACGACTTAAAAATGTTCCCCAAAAATATATAATGATATGTAAATATGAATGCAGTTCTAAATTGGTGGGAAATTGATACATCCTTACTGTATCACCTGGCATCCAGCACTAGAGATAAGACAGAAGACACTTCAGAAGTGGGCTGGAGCTATGGGCAGCAAGAGATTGCTGCCATTAAAATGGTCTTTAATTTTAACAGTGAATAACTGGTCCTTAGTAAGAGTCTGAGTCAGAAAATGCACAGGAGTGTCCAACAGCCACATCCATACCCGCAGTACTCAGCTAGTTATTATGACAAGCAACAAAATAGTTATAAAACAGTCTTGTCTCATTTCCTCCAAAATATAATCCTACTACCATTAGCATTTGCTGTGTCCTGAGAATGCTTCATCTAAACCACTCTGCAAAGAAATGGAGAGGACAAGCAGCATTTACCCATAGGAAAAGATAAATCCAACATCACAATCGTTTAATGAGGACTACAAATCCTACTAAGTGTTTTTTTCACTTATAAGCCCTAGATAAAGGGCAGGACAAGCTGTGGTTTCCCTCCAGAATGTTCCAGACAAAAAGCAATGCCAATTTTGGCCTCATGACAATATGTTAATACAAGAGTATCTGCAATAAAGCCTTTACGAAGAACACCACACAGTATATGTTTTAGTTACCGTGCCACAAAACTGGTGTGCTTTAGCAGCATAATTCCCCATCATTATAGTCATGCTCCAGTGAGGTGCAGTCATTTTCCAAAGATAACACTCTTAACAGTATTATTCCATTTCTTTTATGCCGTGTAATAAACAGGAGTTTCAGTTACTTCATTTGGCAGATGCTGGAGCAGAACCAAGCCCGTTGTTCCTTGCCACTGAAGCTGTTATATTGCTTTACAAAACATTTTCATGTGCTGTTTTCCCCTTACCAGATCAGCCAATGAGACCTTTCCAAGTCAATCTTTGCATTATCTGATCACAATAAAATACATTAAAGATAGAAGAAACTGATTAGAACAAACTATAAATTAACTCCCACGCTCCTCTTGCCTAATCTCCTGGATTTGAGATCCTGCAAAAACAAACCAACCAGAGCTGTCATTACAGGACTCAGAAGGATCACGCTCTGCTCAGATCCAAAGACCTTCTCCAGTTTCTCTCGCTAAGAAAACAATATGCAGTATCATCTTCACACAGTAACTGTCACAACATCCACAAATATCAACACGCACCTGGAGAAACAGAAACTTCTACTGGGATCAGTCAATGACAGAAACAGAAACACAGCCTGGGCTGCACCCAGCTGGCAGCACGTGCAAGCTTAGCTTCACATTCTGCAAACACAAATGAAGAATAAAATGATGAATCATTTTCCCTCCAGGTTACCTTTGCTTTGGGCTCCTTCATGTCCCACCCAGACTGCTCCCTGACAGGCAGCCTTCAGCAGGAGCACAGAACACAGCCTCGTCCACATGATTCCTTACCCACTCAAGGTTTAAAGCCCTGCATTTAATGTTCAGCTCCACTGTGCTTCTGTAACTCAGAGAGGCTTTCCAACAACACACACACATGAGAGTTAACTTTTACACATAATTTCAGAATGAATTTCTAGTCTCCAGGACAGCACCGAACGAAGAAGAGAGTTCTGTTCACATGCCAGCTGTCTTGAGCAAAATAATTGCATTTATTGTTCCCCTTTCAAAAGGCAAAAATCCTCACTACCCTCTCTCAGAGTTGCTCATAGCTTTGCTTTCCTCTTTATCAGCTGCAAAAGACTAGCAGCCAAACACATCTATGCCATTTAAGTTGCAGAGCTCCTGCTTCCCCTTGTTGGCTGACAGAGTGGAACGGTGGATGGAGGCTTTCCTGTTTCTGCATTTCCTTTGATTTCAATTCCCCAGCAGCCACAGCAGCCCTTGCCAAATCACTTAGATTCAACGAGAGGGACCCAAAATCAAAGGCTACAGCTGTAAATTTAAGAATTAGGCAAAATGGCCTATTTTACCTGCCAGTGAATGAAATAATAAGAACATTTATCTGCATTTATCTTCAATTTCCCCACCGCCAGAATCTGCCAAGAGGAACCAACTTGTATGAATATTGTCTTTATTTAGATTGACTTGATAATTCTTCTTGTGCCTATAACCCACGTCTATCTATGTACCTCCAGTTCCCTGGAAATAACTTTCTCTCTGCATTGGAGCACTGTACAGGGAACTGGAGAAATAACAGCCAGGAGCTGTAACCACACATTAGTTTGCATTATCACACAGACACGCTGAACTAGTGAACCATGGACACTTACCCTCTCAACCCACTTCAAACACTGCAGGAGCTGATAACAGACTTGCCATCCAAACTGAGAGACAGCAAAGGTTTATTTTCCCTCTTCCCAATGCAACAGGGTGGATTCTGTTGCCCTTTGCAGGGTGGCGCAGTGCCAGTGCTGCGGTGCAGTGCAGTGTCACACACAACAGGACACGATGAGGGGCAGCACAGTGGCACTGGAGATGGGCAGCTGGATTTGCTGCTAATCCATATTCCAGTGAGCCCTCCCAGTGGATGTCTATTTAACATCCATACTCTCTCCATCAATTAGTATCACATTGACAAAGCCATACATATGCATATGTGTATTTTCTTTTTACATATGCATGCCTGTCTGAACTATCTGCTCGGCAATCAATCCTCCTTTAATCAGTTCCCCATTAAATACAGACTCCTATATCTTCACACTCTGCTTTACCTCATCATGACTATGAAAATCCCGTTATAATGACTAAATTGGCCTTTTAGCAGAACAGTTCAATTGATGGAAGAGGGAAGGGGACACGAAGAAGACACCAACTGTGCAAGCCAGAGTTAGGAAACAGGAAAAGTCTTTGCACCCTTTAAAAATGTTGTTAATTAAAGTAGTACGTCATCTTCAGCACTTGAGAATTCTGAGAAAAAGCTTATTACATGAAAAGTGTTTGATGAATCTGGTATCTCAGGTTTCCCACTTAAAAGTTTCAGAAATTCCCATCCTTAGAGAAAAACTGAAGCATTTGACCCTGTTTTTTCCCCTTCTGAGATAGGCAGTGATAACATGGCTTATGGGGTTATGCAAAGATACCCCTCATGCAAAGATTTCTTAAAATCATTTCTGTAGATTTGTCACCACAAAATGTTCCAGTGGAGCGAGAACATGGGAGAAAATACTATTTCCACAGGAATGAGAAACACATCACTGAGTCAGTTCAAACTGGCACAAAGAAGATGAAAAAAGACAACATTTGGGGTGATTTTTTTTTCCCCTGAATACACAGTCCCTGTATTTCCTGAAATGCCAGAGACTTGTTGCAACAGACTTACAAAATTATGTCCACATTTTTGTCCAGCTTGAAATAAAAAGCCCTGATTGACAGCAAAAATAGGTCTTTCCTAGCAATCAAGACGCTTTGTTTTTCAGCCTCTCTGCATTTTGTGGACAACAGCCCAGATTTTGGCAGATTATTTCATTAGGGGGAGCTTGCAGTTTAACTAAACATGGCTTTCTCAACAGAAAATTGGTATCAATCATTTCACATATTGTAAGCTGACTTGATGATTCATCTTCAGGAAATCTGTATGAAAATCTAGAGTTACGGCTGATCAGACAAAATTAAAGGTGCCCATCACTTCATTTTTACCACTTACACTATTGTATCTTTACACACATTCAGAAAAAAAAACAATAACCCAAATCATCCCAAACCAAGTCTGTTTCTTTACTTATTTTCCTCCCTCTTCCTTCCTGACATTTGACACCAAAGACATCTACTGCAATCCACTTATCTGCGAAAAGGTAGGAAGATCCCAAGCTACACTCAACTACCGTGACTCAGCTGCTGCTTTATGAAATTTGATGTTTTCCATTCACAGTAAACTCTGCAAAAACATTTTTGTGGCCATGTTTCAGCTGAATTTTGCTCCCAACATCCTGCTTAGATACAGTGGGTCTGTACAAAACAGCCTATTACTCTCAGCAGTGGAGGATATAGAAGAAAGGGAAAAGAGCTTTATTAAAGAAATTATAAATCATTCAATATTCAATCATCAATCTAGGCTTGCCAAAGAAACCATATTTGTTCAGTGTTTGACTGTTGGCAACGTTTCAGGCCTCAATAAACCCTCACAAGAACAATTTTAGTTCTCTGAACTCCAGTGAACTCAATGGGGCAGAGTTCCCAAAACAGTTTTAAAGAGACCTTGGTCTCTATTCCAACTTCAGCAAATACATATCTAATCTTACTGCCTTATTTAGCCATTAACTGGCTCTACATTTAGACAATTTCCCACAACACATGCCTTAGGTAAATAAATAACTTTATCTGAATTCTCCTGTTCTAGATGCCCACTCAGAACTTGGAGGAGGGTCCCGTATCTCCTCAGGCATGGGGCACAATAGGAGCAAGCACTGCCCAACCCAGCCTGGGCTTTCAGAAATGGGTGACTTAAATCTAAAAAACTTAAGTGCTATTTCATGCCCCACACCTCATCACAATCCTTTCATTTGCCCACAAAGCGGGACAACACAGTGACTCCATTTAAAAGACGAGGTTTTAATTTGCTCTTTGAGATTTTTGTTCTTCCCTAAAAGAAACAATGGGTTCTCCCCACCCTACCATCTGCAATTTTCTTTGCAGTCACTGTTTTACTTAGCCAAGGCATTGCTGGGTCAGACAGTCACTTTAAAACTAGAAGAAACCAGGTGCTTTTTATATAAACATAATTAAGCAATTTAATGAAAATCTGTTGAGTCCACCTCTCTCTGAGAATATGCAGGGCTCAGCTTGGTTTATTTCTGCTTGTTTTTCAATGTATGCTGCACTTAAATGTAACTTTGCTGTCACCAACAGGTTGTCATGAGAATTAAATATTTTTCCTTTTTTTTTTTTTTTTCATTTTATACCTTAGGATAAAAACACAAATGTGACTCCCCCAGACTTACTCTTAGTGAATATTGTTTTAATTTGTAAGTATAACTGCTAACTTTGATGTAATTAACGACGACTTAGTAATCTCTGACAAAGAGGGATACATGTGGCATGGAAAGGCAGATTAAAGTTGCTGCTGTTCAAAACAGTACAGACAAAGAGAGAACATAATTAAATTATCTATCTGATTTTTCAAATTGTAACAGAGAGATGCATCACACAGCATGTCACTTCTGGTTTCTCAGAGAGCTTATTCTTCTTTTATTATGAACAGAATCATCTGTATCCACTGCATGAGACAATTGATTGGTTTCAGTATAACTGGATGTTTTGCCAGCCTTCACTGTGCTCCCACTCAATATGTCATGTAAAATAATGTGCTGAAAACCGGCTGACCTACCTGTCTGCTTGGTGTTTATAAGGAGTTTGTCTCCATGGTATTTCAGTTCTTTATCAGAAAACAAAACAGGAGATACAGGAAGCCAAGGAAACCTTGAAAGGAAAGTCATAACAGTGATAAATAAGATTTGATGGCCCAGACACAATCCTGAGAGGCTAATGACATGTCAGCACTCTCATCCAGCCTCCTGAGCAGCCCTGGGAACACCAGGGACCTTGCTCCCTCTGCTCCCACCTTGCTCAGGGCATTTATCCTGCTCTCCCTCATCATACGCACATCACATGGAGCCTGAGCTGCCAGGCACTGGGGGGGAACAGAGCCAGGGTGGGACCAGGCATTACCACCTCCAGCAGAACCCCACCCTGCTTCCTCCAGGACCACATCCTGGTTTCAACTGGCATAGAATTAATTTTCTTTTAGTAGCAGGTACGGATGCTTTGGATTTAGTGTTAAAATATGCTGATAACACAGATATGTTTTGTTCTTTGCTAAGTAGTGCTTACATTCCGGGATTTTTCAGGCTTCCACGCCCTGTCAGAGCAGGTGCACAGGTTGGGAGGGAGCAGGGCCAGGAAAGCTGACCTGAAGATAAGGCAAGAGGAATATTCCACACCACAGAATGTCACATCCTATAGATAAACTGGGGGAATTGGCTGGGAATCAGTGGTCATTGCTCAGGGATGGGCTGGACATCCATCAATGGGTGGTGAGCAATTAATTGCATTGCACATCGCCTGCTTCTCTTGGGTTTTATTCCTCATACCTTCCCTCCTTCTCTCTCTCTCTCTCTCTCTCTCTCTCGCTTTTTTTTTTTTTTTCCTTTTTTTTTTTTCCTCACAAAACTGTGAGTATCTCAACTCATCTTTTTGATTCTCCTCCCCAGTGGAGGGAAGGAGGATACTGAGTGAGTGGCTACGCAGTGTTTAGCTGCCAGCTGGGATTAAACCACAAGAGACAATAATACTACAAACACAAAAAAGCATCAGCTAAATCTTGAAATACTTGCAGGAAGCTGCCTGGTAGCAGCTGTGTACAAGAGATCAGACAGCTGAAAAGTTGAAGAAGCAGGCTGTGTACGGAAGCAGACATTAGAGAGCACTGGGCATTGAGATCGAGGGCTCCACATGCTACTGTTGGGGCCAAGCTGAATCACTTTTGGGAACTGTATCATGAGTTTGTAGCTGAGACACTGCATTTGTCATAAGTTTTGTCCAAGGCCTAAGTACATTTTGTACAGAGCACACACTTTATCATGTACATAAGCGCTGAAGAAACACAGAAGCAAAATGAAAAGACTGGAAAAGACTACTTAAATTCTCACTTTCTTTACTCTCTTATTTTGCATCTAATCCAAGTTCAAGTGAATAATAAGGTAAGCAATTACTACGTTCTCTAGTAAGAAACATAATCTTCTTCATATGGCTTTGTTTCAGCTAAGGGTAGCAGAGAAGAAAGAAGCTTTATAAAATCTGGGCTCATATGTAACTTATCTAGGAATTTTTTACCACTTGCTTGGATTCCAGGGGTCTAGCACATATTAAAATATAGGAAGTTAGCCTGATGGCAGTTATGAGTTCCTGCAAGTCTCTTAAAAGCACCAAAAGTTTTGACAAAGTTAAACTGGGATCAGAGGCCCACAAATGCCCAGACTAGACAGCAGCGTCTTTTACTTCTGCTCCTTACTGGCCTCTGTGAGTGGTGGTGCTGGGCGGGTCCTGCAGAAGTTCACATGATGAAGAAGAAAGTCATATCACAGATGTTGTCAGGGAGTGCCAGGTGGCCTTGAAGCAATTTTTTGATAAAGAAATGGAGGCATCCAAGGAATGTGCCTGATGAAGAGACTGGACGGAGGGCTGCAGCTCATCCCTGTGGCACCTTCCCACACACAAGGCACTGTCCAAAGCAATAGAGCAGCCCGTCTTCTGCACAGGTGAGACCCCAAGCAGCCCTGGAGCCTGTCAGCAGGGCTTGCAGTGGGCTGTCCAGTGGCTCTGTCCCCTTAGATGGCCTTTAAACCATGGCACTTGATACAGATGTTATTGTCGCTGTTGAGCACCAAACAACGACACAGACTCTCGATCAGAAGGCTAGAAAAGGTGAAAACTTTATTTTTGAGATGTGACTTTCTTATATAGTATTTTACACAGACCAATTCGACTGGTGAAAAAAAGGCAAACCTCCTCAATCACATTGGTTAAAACAGATGTTCGTCAAGAAACCTCTCCTGCGAGAAAGAATGGCTAAACATAGGTACAGTTACAAAAACATTTCTCTTGTTTACAGAAAATCATCTGGGAAAGGAATTTTCCCAAAAACCAAAACATTAAACCAAGGCTACATTTTTATAGTTCTGCAAAACCAAATAAATTACTGCTATCTCTTGCTTTTCACCACCCCACTTAATCTACCTTGATTTGTGTTGGCTCCTTAGACAGCTGTCTCTTCTGCTTGCACACTCATACTATAAAGTTAGGGTGCAATTCCTGGAATGACACAGGTCACAGTGATAAATAGACCTCTAGAAAGCACCTTGTACCATAGGGCTCAGTCCTTTTGGCAAATGGGAACAGGTCATGGAATTGAAGTGGATGTACACCAGGTTAACTGCATCTGCTGCCAGCTCTGTGAGGACAGAAGTGATTAAGTGACACCAGTGGTGCCCAAGTGGTACAACATTTATGTTTAGACAGGGTAGTAGGACTCCTCCAGCACCTGCTGCTTAAAAGGGGATCAGGACGAGAACAAGAAAACAGGAGTGGGTGAATTTCAGAGCTGTCACGTTAAAATGGCCTCAGTGCTGAGGCAGCTCTGTGCTGCCAGCTCACACAGCTCAGTGTGCTTGGGAAACAGCTGAACAAAAACAAACACAAAAAAGGAACTCACAACCAGGAAGGTTTTCCCTGGTGTCCTCAGCTAAAATGTTAACCTGGATGTCTTTCAGAATAAATATCTCAAGAGTTATTTGTACACAATGCTGCAGTGTTTACCTTTTGATTACAGATCTTTACACTCTGTCCATTATTATTGAATGCCAGGATGAAAGGCAGCCTAAGGGCCTGAATGCAATGTTCTGTCACAAAGAAATACTGCAAAAGTAATGGCAGGCTCTGAAACTAGAAATATATTAGGTTGGAAAGAAATATGAGCACAGTTATCGGGGTTTCTTTAGCAGAGTGTTTGGCTTGTAAGAGAAAGATTCATGCAGTTTTGCCTTGACAGCGACATGTAAAGCCTGGATTTGGATATATATTGAGGACGTGGGTATAAAAGCATCGTGACTAATTTCTGCTTCTTGCATTTGTGTCTGTACAAATAAAATGGGAATTTTATTTATAAAATGGGTGTAACTCTACAAGTCTATCCAGAACCACAGTGAACACTATACTGTGCTTTAAGCTATCTAGAACCCTGATTTTTAAGCATCCTAGTGAAGTTTAATTGTGGTCATACTACTCATGTTTCAAATTACTCATACAAATATCTATGATTTTTATTAATCTTCTCTTTTAGCACTGGAATATAGTTTACTCCTTAGTCTAATGCCTGAGTCATACAACTCGTTTGCAATTTTTATGTTCATGTACCAGCAGTCCAGTTTTGGATTTTGAAAGACAAAAGCCTGGGGCTGTTTCCAGAAAGTATTTTGATGTGTCACCTGATATAGATAATTCTCATTTTCAACAAAGTCACTTGTGAAGTCTAGACAACAGCAGAGGTGTGCAAACTTCTTTTTAAAATTGCATCATGATACTGCATCACTTATCAGAACACTTTCATCCACTGGCCAAATTTTGGTACGATTTTTAAAGAAAAATCTTTCCACGGCTACTTATTAGTGCAGCTACACCGACTGGTTAGTGCAGATTACTTGTAAATCTTGAGTCTAAGGGTTGTTTTTTTTTGGTTGTCTTTTACAGCATCTCAGTGCTTGCTGCAATACTTCCAGGAACTTCTAGGAATACCAAACCCTCTTACTACACTTAAAATGTTCTGCCTTTTAGATTCACTTGAAAATCCTCCTGTCATAGGCCAGTTAGGGTAAAATACCACAGCACTACCTGACTTCAAAATATAAGAGAAAATTGAATTCAGGCACATACAACTGCTTTACATTTAAGGGTAGGAAAGCAGGCAGTAGCAATTTTTCATACAATCTTGCATTAGATTTAATTCTTACTAATAAGAAATGAGAGTCATTAACACTATTAAAATCTAATTACATTAGCAATTTTCTATCAAGTCATATATGAGCAGTTAAGTATTGATATTTGTTTTTTCCTAATGGGATTCAAAAGTCTAATTAAAAGTCTCTCTTTTGTGGTTATAATGGAATGAATCTTTATGAAAAACAAGACACTTCTAATAGACAGAAATGGCATATTCCCTTCAATATCATACTTCAAACTACCTTCCTCTTCAGCACTTTAACCAGAACAGAAAATCAAATAAATTTACTTGGTCCTGCAAGAGCACAACTGTGAGTCCCTTTCTCCTCTTTTCAATTCTCTCTTCGTGCCCAGTTGTCTTACAGTTTCTAAGAACTGAGTAATAAAGACAGGTATAACAAAACTCTTTAACATAACACTAAGAGCAAGATTTTGCAACATTGATTGGTCATGTTTATAAAAGCTGTATTGTGGACAGAGTTGCAATGGAATAAAACATTCTTCTCAAGAAATTGAAACAAGACCGAGCAAAAGAGTTGGCCAGACATCTGCCCCACACAGTTTGTCAACACTCTATGTTTCAGCACAGCTATGGTAGCAACATTTGCCTAGATTAGGCTGGTCTCAATTCTATTTTGTGAGCACAACTGGTAATAGATTACAAGCTAAAATCTTCCATTGCCACTGGAAGCTTCCTTGCTTTAAAAAAACACACACTACTGTAGCCCTGATTTCATGCCTGAGATGTTTTGGTTTCTGAAATTCTTCTCCGAGGCGATTTTCTGTAAACAAGAGAAATGTTCTTGTAACTGTACCTAAGTTATCCATTCCTTCTCACAGGAGAGACTTTTCCTTGATGTCCCTCTGGTTTGACCAATGTGATTGAAGAGGTTTGCCTTTGTTTCACCAATCAAATTGGTCTGTGTAAAATAGTATAAAAGGGAGACACATCCCAAAATAAAGGAGTCATTTTTCTAGCCTTCTGATCTCGAGAGTCTGTGTCGCTTTTGGTGTACAACAGTGATAACTACCTTCAACCCAAGACACACCTTACCCTTGCTTGTGGTGAACATTGAATCACGCCTGTGTAACAGAAACAACTGGTAAGCTGGAGAGAGCTGGAAGAGGTAAGAAAGCAAAAACAGTGGATATTCAGGACATTCAGGACCTCCCAGAACATCAAGAAAAAGATTAAACAATTGTGTGAGTACAGCACACCAGTAAAATCAGCCATCCTTTAACAGCCTAGGAGTTATATTCTACCTATGGACTGAACCAGCAGTCATCCTATCCTGAAAGCAGCCTGTCCTTCAGTTCTGCCACTTGTTTTGCCACTGATAATAAACAGCACTGAGAGTTGCTGCTTTATTCTTCAAAAATCACAGCACTTTGCCACAAATTGCAAATCTAAAGTGCTCCTCAGCATGCTGGCTTTGCTTTTCCTGAACATGTACAGATCAATGACAGGTTAATGCTTAGTTAACATTTATTAAGAGCAACATGGTTTCAGAAAATTCAGACTAAAGGTGTCAATTAGATGACAGAACCTTCATGAAAGAACCTCTGTGTTGGGCAGATACTCTTATGCTTTGCTGTCTAAGGTTTATCAGTTACAAGGTCCCAAGTGTCCAGGCTTATCAGGAATAAGAAAAGCAAGTATGAACTAAAGGGTACTGTTGATTCTTTATTTCACAGAGTCTCACTAACAGTGAGTGGTACCAAAATAGTCCAGAAATTATGGATTCACACAGCCTTACAGTGACTACCAGAAACATAGCACAGAATGGTTTGGGTTGGAAGGGTCCTTACAGATAATCTCATTCCAAACCCCTGCCACGGGCAGGGACACCTTCCACTATCCCAGGTTGCTCCAAGCCCTGTCCAACCTGGCCTTGAACACTTCAGGGATGGGGCAGCTGCAGCTTCTCTGGGCACCCTGTGCCACGGCCTCCCCACACTCACAGGGAAGAAAGTCTTCCCAATATCCCATCTAACCTGCCCTCTGACAGTTTGAAGCCATTCTCCTTTGTCCTGCCACTCCAGGCCCTTGTCCCAAGTCCATCTCCAGCTCTCTTGGAGGCCCTTTAGGCACTGGAAGGAGCTCTTGGGTCTCCCGGGATCCTTCTCCAGGTGAACACCCCCAGCTCCCCAGCCTGGCTCCAGAACAGAGGGGCTCCACCCTTGGAGCATCTCCATGGCCTCTCTGGACTTGCTCCAGCAGTGCCCCATCCTTATGCTGTGGCCCCAGAGCTGTTCACAGTGCTCCAGGTGGGGTCTCGCCAGAGCGGAGCAGAAGGGCAGAGCCCGCTCCCCTGACCTGCTGCCCACTCTGCTCCTGATGCCCAGGACACGGCTGGTTCTGGGCTGTGAGCTCTCACTGCCGGGGCCAGCTGAGGTTCTCCTCAACCCACACCCACAAACCCACCAGTTCTTCTCCTCAGACACGGCATCAGGAAGCAAACAGTGTGAGGGGAGCCTGCTAAAAGCCTCTGGAAGGGCAGCCAATCTACACTCAAGGTCACTCTACAAATCAGAGACATCAATGCTGATTACAAATTAAATTCTCCACTGTCTTTTATGTTGGTGCAGACACAGACTGTGTGAAGGGTCTGACATCCTGTACATAATTACTACCAAATCTGAATGGGAGAGATTCATACCCTCTTGAGCAGTGTACAAATGCTGGCTACGTGACAGGACAGCACAGAGTTGGGATGCTTGACTAGGCAGAATCTTACACCCAAGGGGTTTTCACACCTTTTCAATTTGTGAACTCTCAACAGATTGCTAGCACAGGTGAAAATTCAAGTACAACTGCCTGAAAATGCTCTGGCTTTACCTGTGTGCGCCCTGGAGATCAAACCCCTCAGCACCAGACTGTCATTTTGCACAGCTATGGAGGGCTGCACAAACCACAAAAAATCCAGATATGCAAGTTTAATCTTTGTTCAGCCTTAGAGCACAAAATTCAAATAAAAACATGCTCTGAATGACAGTCAATATCCAGACTACAAATCCATCAAGCATACAGGAGATTTAGAAGCTCCATGCTATCACCTTACAAGGAAGAACATTTTTATAGAACTGATCCACGTCTTTGTGTGGACTGACAAACAGACCTGACTCTTTCTCTTGCTTCCAGTAAGATTCACTTATCCGTATCTCCAAAACCATCTCCTAAAGAAATATCACAAGATCTATGTTAGAAAAGATATAATGCAGAAAGAATTTTCCCCCATGTTCTTTGTGTGTGTTCCAGACTCATGTTCTGTCTCAGCAGAAGAAGTTATGATGATAATCATCCTAAACCTGCAGAAAGATTTCCATTACACATTTATTTTTCAGTAAGTACAGGACTGAACCTGACCTTAGTTTATCAATAACAGGAGTATTAGGAATACCTTTTGGTGCGAAAGATTTGCTCCCTTTTAATCATTACCCATCAGTAGAAAAAAATATCCCTAAGCAATAGAATAAATCAGTAAATTGGACTAAAAAAATTTTTAAAAAGTGGAGAAAACAGATCTTTTTGCAAAAACAGGACAGTAAATTCTTTTACAAAAAGGTAATACCAGAAGCTCTTCTCCATCTCAATCAAAAGGCTGCAAGCTACAGCCTTGAATTTCAATTGCAGATGGTAAGATGACATACAATTAATATGATTCTATTTATGTAGTCTAATCAAAGCATGAGAGAACAGGAAAAAACAAATGTAATATACTGTGTGTCTTCAGTTTTAACCTACGATGCACTTAAAAAGACCATTAGCATTTTAGTACCAAATTCAAATTAATTTCCCTGCATCTGCAAGTGTTCCCTTCTTTCTCAACACCATCATGACATCCTGAGCCAGAGGCAGCTCTTATCTCTGAGGTGTTTACAGAAACTGCCAAGAACACATTTCTTCCCCTCTGGAATGCACCAGATGATGTATCAGGTGTCAGATTTTTCTGCCAAAGTTTCCCCAAGTGTAGATCATAAAATCTTCTTTGTTATATGTCACTCATCTCATATCTGACTACCCCCTTCCCCTGCTCCTCCATTATCGTTTGTGGAAAAAGAACCCAAAAAACAAACCAAAAACAAAAAAAACCCCAAAACCTACTGGAAGAACAATGTTTGCTCCTGATCACACTCTTATGTCTTCACTTTGTGTCTCTGCATCTTTTACAGACAAAAAAACCTTCAATGCCTCCCTGCTCCCCACATGCACCTGACTAAAATCTCAGCACATGGTGCTGTGATCCCTTTCTTTGTTGCAGTTTTGTTTCATTGCAGTGACAATGGATTTCTGTCCATCTGGATTACTGAAAGCTACAGAGAACAAGAGGAGTGTTCTGCAGGGAACAATGGTGCTTTGGTAACAAAAAAAAAGAGAAGCATTAAGATGACTAATAACTCTTTTCTATACCCTATAATGCACAAGCATAGTTACTTTTCCTAAATAGCTCCCTTTCTTAAGAAACCTGTTCTTGGCATAATAGAGCTGTGCTATTAGCTACCCAGCTCTGATTTTCTGATGTATCACCACATCAGGAGATAAAAAAAAACAGCCACATAACAGTGAACTGACAAGGACACACATTTCTGAACATAAAAGGAACACATTTATGCATTCTGATCGTATATATACAACTTGTTTGTTTTAAACTGGGATTTGTCTCAAAAAACAGAAAAAAAAAGCCACCAAAAAGAGATCTTAAAATAAGGACAGATCTAAAAATGTTGAGAGAATTACAATTTACTACTTTTTTTTTTTTCTCAGTACAACTCCATATTCATAGAAACTATTGGTTTATTGCTCCCAACCTTGTCTATTTTTTTTCCTCCTAATCATTTTATAATATCAATTGAATTGTATTAGGTGAGGTACCATGTGTCCCTACAGTCCTTTGCAAGGTGAGACACAGGTGGACATGCAAAAGCCTCAAAAGAGAAGCTGGTTTGCTGTACCAGCTGCTGGAAAACACCACCAGTTGCTGATTTGGCTGAAGAGTTGTCCATGAACACAGCATCCCCCAAATGGAGCCCTTTCTTCTGCTGCAAGACCCTCAGATCCAGCACAAAAGACACTCAATGCTTCATGCAAATGCATTTCATTCATCAGATGCCTCGCAGACTGGCATTACAAGAATTCATCACCATTTACCAGAGCTGGATCTGTCTCTGTGAGAATGCAGCCACAACCAGCCCTGTGCTCGGTATGGGGCTGCTAATACAGAACATTAACAGAGCGTGGGTAATGGGCTGTGCTACTGCACAGGCTGAATTCCATCCTTTTAACTGCATGACAGGTCATTTGGTACTGCTTCTGCCCCCCCCCTTTGCATGAGAATAATTGTGTACGCTCTCAGATCAAAACTGTGCCTGTTTGAACATGCACACCAACAAAATCTTCCTTCTCTGAACCTCCCAAACAATGCCCAGAAAGAATTGTTAGATAATGCAATAAAAAATCCTGCATTAGCTTCTACAGAATTCTTTACACAATATTTTCCCATAATTTAGGCTGATCCGTCTGTGCCTGACTTTGCAGCTCAGCTCAAAAGTTCATCCATTCTTAGTGGCTTAGTCAAAATTAATTTTCATCCTACATATGACATTAAGACCACGAAGGCCATTGTGCTGTGAGACGTAACACCCTTTTACATCCACTACAGTTGTTACCCCTACAGAGCACAACATATGTATACGACAAGCATGTAGAATGTTAAATGAAACATGAATGAATAATTCTCCCTCTACACTTAATTAATCAATTTTCAAGCAAATAAGTAAATGTTAATAGCAAAGGTTTAATGCCAGTGCATAATAAATAAACTTAAATATCATTGGCATATTTTTTGAAACATCAAAGGAAGGAAAGGAAAAAGGAACTGTGAAAGTGAACAGTTTAAAAGAAAATGAAATTTAGGTGACCTAATTAAAGGCTTTTCCTCAGCTACAAAAAGACATCAAAGTGCTGCTTCTGAAGTTCTTTTGCCAAACCAACAGCCTCAAATTAAATGACTGCATTTATTTCAAGGAGTGAGTCAGAGAACTACTACTGTAAGAGCCTTCAGTCCCTCTGTGTTGCCACAGAAACAGAACATTATGGCTAGTTTATAATCCAAGTGCTCCATTTATATAGGAGAATTAATTTTTCATTTTCACCTTTTCATTTACTCTTGCAGATATGTAAGAAAGCCCCTCAGAAACTAATGATGCTTCTCCCATGCCTGACAGCTGGAGTTTGGGTGTCAAACAATGCTGGGTTGACATTGTTTTTTCCTAATGGCTTTCAGCAGCAGTAACAGTGTATTTGCACACCAGAAGAGCCAGACCGGTGAGCCTCTGGCAAAGCTGGGCTCGGGTCCTCTGAAACAAAGCCAGGATCCAGAGACTGACCAGAGCTCCCAGCAGCAGTGTCCCCGGGCACGTGCACGATGCAGGAAACACTCCCACTGCAGGAAACATCTTTCTGACAAGCCCAGATGTCACCAGGAATATTTAGGGGGCGCCCTGGGCTGTCACCCACGTTTGAGGCACACTGGGTGCAGTTCAGAGCACACCTCTGCCCCACACATTGCTTCTGCCAGTGAGAAGATTTCTGCCACTGGTGTTTGCTGACTTTACTGGCTCGATGTTGAACCTGGCATAATCCTGTTTTTAACATAAACAGAGGAAATTAGGGATAGATGAGCTGGTGTAAACTCCATCTAAATAGTTCCTTTCAGGACAAAATTGACACAAGCTTTCATTCACTCATCCTGTGTACACTTTGCTATGAAAGACACAAACTGTAAATTCTACACAAATTCAATATATATATCTATACCATGCTCAAAATACAAGTTAATCAGGTTGAGTGCTACCTTCTTGGAAACAACTAGCAGCATGTCTTGTTTCTATGGCTTTTAATGAATATTCGAAATTGAAGAAATGCATAAACATAAGGGTAATTTACATTGCTAAAGTTAATCAGTTTTTTTATACATTTTATGCATCCGCATGATTTTTCATCTATATTGCATAAATGCGTATTCTCATTTTTAATATGCATATGTACATCCAAACACTCTACTCGTGCCTATTTGCTTTTACAAATTTCTAGAACCACGCCTGTCTCAAGATTTAAAAAGTCAGTGGTTTACAAGAAAAATTGTCAGCAAAAAGTAGTAAAATACTTACAGATTCAAGGAGGCATTTAACTTACGTGTGAACCTGCCCTTTTGTAACTGAGTTTTTCTATCAGTAGAATGATAATAGAAGAATCTCCTTAAGAAGCTGGCATATCAGCAAATGTCCAATACAAAGGACAACTCCATTAAAGAAATGGGTTTGTATATACAAACGTTAGGTAAGAAATTTGACAAGGGTACAGCAAATCTTCACTGATTAGCATTTGCAAAGGTCCCTGAGATGCAGAGATGAAAGGTCTTCACTATGAAACAAAATGCATGTTTGTTATTAACATCATTCTACATTTAAAAGCTTTCCCAGTCCACCCTAAGTAGATACTAATGAACCTTCAAACATTCTCTAGTTCATTCCAGCACAAAATCAAGGTCTTGGCAGGGTCAAGAGAATGAAGTACCTAACAAAATAACTTATGGTTGTTTTCTCAAAAGGGTTGACCTTTACCTGATTTTGTTTAAACCACCATACATCCCAGTCAAGTCCTCATCACTTTACATGGGTAGAACTGGAAGCAGTATAAACTTCAGCTTTTAATATGCAACATTTCATTATTTACAAACCAACAAAAGAGGTTTAATAATATAATTTGGGAACTGAAGCACACCAGCTAGTTGCAGGGACTTTTAGATCAGTGAAGCTGCTATTAAAGTGCCATCAAAGCATTTTTGACTCCATAGAATTAATCATGAAATCTGTTCCTGCCAGCTCACTTATCATATCCGAAATATTAATTTTGAGCAAAATTAAATTGGACACCTACCGACAGCAACATTTTGCCCTTCAGAACTCCCCTTCACATTGATTTATTAACGGCTGCCAGAACAGTGTACCAGAGCAATTTATTACTACTTTCTCGATGTTTCCGTGCTTACAAATAGTTCTCCAGAGTGAAAGGTGCTACCTGACAGCATTCTGACAAAGGTGCATTTTTCAATTTGCATAATGTTCTTCAGATTTATTAGGATGTAAGGAAAGGTATTTCTCTTCATTATCAATGGGAATGCATGATTCACAGAGTGGAGATTCTGTGTTGAGTTGTTTTCCAACAAAACAGACCCAGCATTTCCATTAGTACTTGGTGTGATTTCAGCCAGAAGAGTCAGCAAATTCTTTTGTTTTATTCATCAGCATCACTTTCTTTACTTGCAAGACAGCCAAAGGCATTTGTACTGGGTAGAAATGAGACTGAAGATGCAGTGTTAGCCCAAAGAGAGGTAAGGGCATAAACACACACGTGCCTTACAGCTTATTGAAAGATATCATGCTAGAAAGGCACTATTCATTGGGTGAAAAGCAAAAAGAACCCACCAAAGTTCCACTCTGACCAAACTGAGGTTTCTTCCCTCTGCAGCTAGAAGCCTTGGGGTAGATCCACATAAAACACGAAAGTTTGGCATGGGGTGTTTTAATTTGACATCATACAAGTACAGTTAATAGAAGGGAAACTTCAGGCCTGGTCTGTGTTTGAGTTACTGCATCAAGTGGTCAGCCTGATCCAAATCCCTTAACTTACAGGTGGATTGTCCAATCTTTGACGAATTCAGTGTCTGGAAGAACATTCTAATTCAGTGGCTTTTAATATCTTTCTGTAGAACTATTCCATCCCTCCTGTTTCTTCAGTTTCTGTGGCTGCACAAAACAGAAGCAGTCCCACTGTTAGAGATACTGGTTTATGAACTTACTGCCTGAGAGAAAGACAATTCATAAACACCATGGCTGCTGCCTGTTAATATTCCTGGCCCCAGTCCAACTCTTCAATCTACGTGCTTATTTTTAAGTGTGAATAGTCCCATTAACGTCAATTGGGTTGCCTGTGTTCTTAAGTGAAACAGGTGTTTAAGCACTTTGCTGCATCACAGCCTATAAATGCACATCTGCCATTTTCTCTGGCTCAGTTAAAGGTTGCTTCCTAATCATTATACATTTATCCAGGAATTCCTCTACTTTAGACATGCATACACACATTCAGACTTTGCAACAGGCCACCTGACACATTTAAAAGCAGTTGTGTTTGTAATCAGAGACAAAACTGTCTAGCAACATAAATTTGAATATGTATCTTGAGGGAACACATGTAGCTGAAGGTATAATGGGGAGAAGTACACACGGTTGGACATTAGTGGAAGTTTCCGGTAATTGACTGGAAGGCAAAACAAGATAAACATGCGCAGAGCCAATT